>JANJYP010197126.1:0-12160 GCA_024605115.1 Rastrelliger brachysoma
CAATACCAAGAATAAAACAGTTCTGAATTCATCCCTGCTTGTCAGGGCTCACTTTAGGTATATATAGAAGTTATTTTTGTTCTGTGCATGGTGGTTGTCTGTTTTTGGTTTATTATCTTTACTCTCCATATTATATGCTTAACATGCACTGCTGTGTGGTCTTAGACATTACAACTGTGTCTTTGCAGCTGTTTATTGTGAATGAATGTAATATATGCTCAGTGTGTCAAGTTTGTTTCAAATTCATGGACCAAGAATTCTTTAAGGATAGATCCAGTTTTTTAAACTCCCAAATTAACAGTGGAACATGTTTCTTGTTATATATGTATCCTTTAAATACTGGCTATTGTATCAGTGCCAAATTTCCTTTTTATTATTATTTTTTTCAATCTTTCCATTCTAGCTGAAGAAAACATTATCCATCTAGACACAAAAAGGGAATTTTCACTAAAAATACTATTAATATAATTGTGGAAGATTTACTTTATTTGACTAAATATGTCACCCTATTAGCTTCAGACTTAAATACATTTTAAATATTCAATTTCTTTGCATTTGGGAACATGCTGATGGTCAGTATGAGGGAAGAATTACTTGTGAGTAAAGCCTGTTTTAGTGTTCATAGCACCAGATTATTGTTTTAAACCATACTTGAAAACATTGTGAAGCTATCCCATAAAACAGATTGAAGTTCAGCTCTGAGTTGACTTTTATGAAACAGCTTAATCATGGTTCATTTTGTTCTCATTAACAAACTGAAACACCTCACTGGATAATATATCATGGTTTCAAACTGTCAGGAATGATTATTTCAGTACAGTAAGTCTGACTCCAGGAGTCTTGACTGGAAATGAATTGCACCTGTGGCTCTGATGCAATCCAAGAGGTCAGTTTCTCATCGAGTGGGAACTCTCCACTGCCTGACACACATCCAACGTAAACAAGGCCCACAGTCACGCCAGTCTCGTGCTGCCATCAAAACAAACAGGCCGGGCACGAGTGTGAACACATGGCATACGTGGCTAAGTCCCCTCCATTGACGGCCTAATTCCCCCCTCACTGCCTCATAAAGGGGTCTATTGACAGCCCTTCCTGAGCCCTGCTCACACATAAGTGACCCTCATTGTGAAAATATGTGTACCATCGTTTGGGGCAAGCTGTGGTCTATTGCCCTTCCCTTTAAAATAACAACATTTGGCTGAAACGGCATTTTGCCCCTTCCCTGTCATGATACTGTGACTCAGGGCTTTTCCACCTTTTTGCAGTAGTTTGTAAACAAGGAAGTAGTGAACACCAGTTTTGTTTGGCTTCTGTTTAGTAGCAATACTACAAGATTGACTATATGTGCGCATTTTAATCAACACAACGGACAACCAAACATCCAATGTGGAGAGGTGACTCTTATGTTAAAGTCCATAGACTCCTCTCTTCAGTAACTGCAAAGTTCATCTACCACCGGCTGGTGGTGAGGAAGGGAATGCATTGCGGGTGGACCTGAAAATCTGATCCTCTCTTCATGTTTGACATGGCTACCTAATCCCTTTTGTTCTACCCCAAGAGTCTATTTCAGAGACAACTGAACCCACTGTAACAGAAAACCAAAGCAATGACGCAAAGCAGGACATTAAACGCTTCTTACACTTATTTATTGATGGATCTTTAGAGTAAAAACACACAGATAATCTTTTAAAGCAATGTGAGTTCAAGGGCAGCTGTGGGAAGAAGCACAGAGTACGTAGCCTGTTAGAGAAATGTTTGGCAGGGTAAATTACTGCTAGTTAGTAGCAGATGTGATGATTTACATAACTTAGGAAACTGTCCTCTTCCCATAATCTGGCATTGAAAATATATTAGGACACTGTTTGATGACATGCATTAAAAACTATTTAGAACTTGTTTTTGGGCAGTTTTGGGTTTTCAGTGACAACTCAACAAAGTTACCATTTCTAAACAGGTGTATTATTAAACTGGACTTGATTGCATTTTCTTAAAGCTGAAGGAGTTGTTTTTCTTAAGAACATAACAAAAGAAAAAATGCAACCATGATACATAACTGATCATATTAAGCAGTTTGTCTGTTTGAGCTGTTGTAGAATTATTCTTAGACAATTTACTTACTACTCATGATATCATAGGTGGAAGTATCAAGTATTCACATTACTTTAATTGAGTAGCTACTTTGCTTCTTTTAAGTATTTTTGATGTCATTAATTTAACTTTACTTAAGTATGGTTTGAATGAAGTCAAGTAGCTAGTTACATTTGTGCATTCATCTGAGTCAATTATTTATTTGTTCTTTCACCATTCACTTCCCACACATAACATTACATTTAACAGCACAATTGTTTTAATTACATCTTTTGAGCTGCATTAGTTAACAGATTATTGGCAGATTATTTTCTAGATTAGTCCTGTTATCTAAGAGGGGGGGGGAGAAATTTAATTCTAGGGATTGATAATCCAAGGTCACCATCATTCGGACAGCAGGGAGGGAGATTCAGTTGGTGCTCAGCCTATCAGAGCAAATTATAAAATGAGAACTTATTTCGTAATAATTCATCCTGAGTGACGTGGGCAGGAAATTACACAATGTGCTACAACTTTTTTTTTTTTTTTTTTTTACAAACAGAAATAAATCTGCTTTGAGGACAGCAGAGTTAAGTGTAATATGATGCAAAAATGTGACTAAATTGTAAACTGTATAGTCCCAAAATAACCCACAACTTTTTCACTCTTTGGAATCACAATTAATTTTAGTTTTTTACTTTCTTGGTATAGTTTCACTTCTCACTCAACATTTGATACTTTCACTTTCTTCTTAGAATATCTATCTTATTGTTTACATTCATAGATCATTTAATATTGTTGATAATATCTCCCAAAATAAGCCTTGCTAATATTTCAAATGAATGCATTCGAGCATTACAATTTTCACAGTAAGCCTAATTTAAGGATTTAAAAATTGTTGTCAGAAAATAATGGAATTTTAGCATCCTCCTTTTTTTCAGCTTTCAAAATCTTTCTCTGCCTTTCTGGCCTACAATACCCTTGCTGTACATGTTTGTCTCTGGTGTGTCATAATAAAAGATGAGCTAAGGTCAGAGCCCAGCGAGAGGCAAGCACTGCACATCTTACATAATAGTACTCTCTCACAACCTGTATATTCTCCCCTGCAGACAGCACAGCAGACCTGCAGAGGAAATTAATATTTTAATCTCTCAGCCAGATTCAAAGAACAGTCCCCAGCTCTCACAGGGCAGCGGATAAATAAGTCATGAGGTGGAGGTTTGTATGATAACAGGGCTGGACAGACAGCCACAACAACACACACTGGGAGGAAGTGCACAACTGAGGGTTTGGCAGCGACTTTCAGTTGGGATGTGAGAGACTGATGGCCATTCAAGTTTTAGTGTAAATATCCTATGAGCTCCAGATTTAGGTGGAGAACAGACAGATTTTTTTTTAGGTAGTACACTCCTTTGTCTTTGGATTCAAAATACTGGAGACATGCTGATATTTAATTCACTGACAATGTAAAAGCAATGCAAGGCTGCTTCTCATCAAGATATAAAAATTAGGTCACTCCCACTACACTCAAGTGAACATGATGCAGGCAAAGATGCGTGAATGCATTCAGGCGCCACACTGTGGTCAGTATGCACAATCTCAATGACAGCATATATTTTTTACTGCAGAAGCATCCCCTGCAGATACCCTGTTGCATTGCATTTACAATGAATACAACCACAGCAGACTTTGCTCCACAAACAGAGGCTGAAAAGCAACACATGATTAAAGAAAAACTTTTATAGTGGCTTTTTACAGCGCTTGAGTCTACTGACAGTATTATATCATTTAAAACCCTTTGTACATTTGCAAAAATATTAGTATAGCTCATATATTCAAAGGACAAAAAAGTAATTCATTCATTCACTCCACAGTGAAATACAAAAGGGAATCAAGCTCTGCTACACACTTTTCTGAAGAAACATATATAAAAAATAATAACTTAAAACATGGGAATGAAAAAGCTCAGGACTAACATTCATCCAGTATTCTCCAGACTGTTTGTATTTATACATCATATGTTAAATAATATCTGAGTCCTGTGTAAGTTATTTACAGGCAAAGATTTGTCATCTCAATGCAACAAAAACTGTTCAGTAACTGCAAAAAACTTAAATTCTGTTTCAGTAAAACTATTATAAGCAGTAAAGCTTTACACCTGGCATGGACATGTATCGGGACTCACACATTAACTAGCTCTAAAATGAAATGTGACACAGGATAATGTAAATAGCAACTTAAGTGGAAATTAGAGAGACATTAGAAAGACAAGGCTCAATGTGATTTTTAAAACATGCAGCGCATGCAAGGCAGTGCTATGATTATGAGGTTTCTGTTTTAAGCGCATTTAAAAGTAGAAATGATTCCAACATGGATAAAAAATACTTTGAGCTGAAAGTCAGCACTTTCACTTGAATTCAGGTGGTTGGAGTAGAGTAAAAATAATAAAAAAATATATCACTGCCACCTACAAACAAATAATCCTAATTTCTTCATGTGCACTGGGAACACACATTATTGCTAGGGATTGACTGTCCTGCTATGTAACAGACTATGTAGAAAAAGCCCCAGATTCATGTAAATGCCAATTATAACAAGGTTAACAAGGTATCAGATTTGTTACCCGTTAGCTCAGGTGTGAGTGTGGTGTCTCAAGTGATAAACAAGCCCTAATACAGTTATACAAAAGTCAATGTTTAAAAAAATTCTTTTTATTATTATTTATTTTTCTGGTATAGATATATCTATCAACAAACATGAACAAACCGACCAGTTTTACCCTTTAGAGTTTTCTAAATCAAAATAACTAACTCATAGCTTATGGAACTGACAGAGTTTGTCTGTAAAGTGATGGTAGGGGTGACGTCTCTCCTACTTCCACACTTTGAAAAGTGTTATTTTTTTGTTGCTTGCGCTTCAAATGATGAAGTCAGGTCTGTAGTGTAAGAAGAAGGAGGAATGGTGTCAGTCCACAGACTTCTGATGAAATCCCAGTATGCAGTTTGAAGGTCTCTCGTACTCCTGCTCCAGGGTATATTCCTGAGTTAAGTCCATGCATAATAGTGGCGTCAGTGATGAGTGTGTCAGTAATTGCAGAAACGGTTTGTGCTCACACCCACACAGTCTCTCCCAGGCACATTGTTAGTTCATTGTTCTTTGCCTGTGACAGTTTGCTAGTAGTTAAGGAGGCGATCCCTTTCTGTACCTGCGTAGTGCTGGTTAGCGACAAACACCTTGGCTTTGTTCAGTGAGGGACCTGCGAGAATCGACACACACAGTATTACATTTAGTATCAACAAGCATGCGATCTGTGTTTAAATGTTGTCTTTTCCTTTTAAATGTGCAAAATTACTGACCTATATAACTAAGCAGCACAGGGAGGAAGATGAGACCATCTAGCCCCCAGCAGCACTATGGCCAACTACATCCTAAAGTAGAACACTTGGAAGATCTGTGACTTGGAAAGCGCTAAAATCAGGATACCTCCAAACTTTGTTAATGTGATCACACTGAAAACCTGCAAAAAAGGAAACAGACAAACAAACATAACAAACACTCACAACACAATCTATATCAGTTATTAACAACAATGATACTATTTTCAGCTAAAGCGAACATTTAAATTAAAGCTTCCTCTTAAAGAATTATTGTTCCTGAAATCAACCAAAGTCATATTTTTTACTCAGTATCTCCTGTATTGGATGTGGTGAGGACTTACAGAGCTTCCCATGTGAGCCAGGGCCTATTCATCCCGTTCCACTCTGTTCCTTTCCACGCTGATGGAAAAAGCTTGAACCATATGATTGCAGAATTCCACTGAAATACCACAGCTCTGAAACAGACATATGACAGGAAACAACTCAGCACCAGAAACATGGAAACACTGGGATGACAGCCAAAACTACTGAAGTTACTTTTTGCTGGCATGTGGTGAATATTTCATGGGTGAGATTAAGTGCAAGCTGCAGTGAATTTTATTTCCGGCTGGTTATGATGACATTTTCCTTGCAAATACTTGCAGCAATTAGGGGGCATGGTGACATTGCTAGATCAGAGTCCATTAGGGTAAGTGTCAGAAAGGATCAAATGACCAGACAGACTGTAAACAAAGCCGTACTTTACAAAAGACAGGCACAATCTGTGCTCAAATTCAAAAAAGGGAAGTGTGTCTGAATCATTGTACTTGTATATGTTAATATGTTCCATGCTGCTTCTCACCATGACCGGGTTCACAAGTGACGCTGTGTTGAGGCTGATGTGGCACAGTCACATGACACCAAACATGTTGATCAGGGTCACGGCGATGGTGATGCAGACAATAACGGCAGACCACAGCTCAAAGCCCAACAATACTGTCGTCACCACAAATATGGCTGTCAGAGGCTTGCTCGGTGGCACAGTGGGTTACAGCGTATGCCATGTAGAGTAAGCTTGCGGCAGATCCAGGTTCGAATCCCAGCTGGAGCATGTCTACTACCCCTTCTGTCTACCAACTTTACAATAAAGGCGTCCGTGCCAAAAAAAAATCTTTGAAAAAACAAAGAAATATATGGCTGTCAGAGACACGCTTAAGTTCAGAGCTGTGTCATATGCGATGGTCAGGTACTGCTCGTAGCACACATTGCAAAGAAAGAAAGAAATGTAAACATATTAGCAGGATGTGAACTTGAGCAGCCATTAATCACACTGACAGTTATAGTCCAACGGCTATTTTCATTTTCTTTTAGATGCATGTCTTTTAAATCAAAGAAAATAATCTGCTATCTTATCCAGTCTACACTTCAAAGGAGACTCATGAGACAACTTATTCTAACAACAAATAGACACAATAAATCTAATTTTGTATGGGCAAACCACTTTTCTTTGAATACTGAGGTTGACCTCTATATCTGAGGCTGTCATCTACACTGGAAGGTGGCGTGACTTTATAGGGTACAGGCAACAGGGAGATTACTTCAGTACTAAAGGTTAAAGATTGGATACATTTATAATGTTGTATTTGCTGTGTGCTTATCTATGACCTACTTCCCCCATTTAGTATCCTTGAACATTGAGTTCAAAACAAACAAACCTTTAACTTCAAGTATTTTACCATAGAAAATATGTTCAAAAACCAGTGGGTAAACACATTAGCTCCTTCAAAGACAAAAGTGATAATTCTATCATCTATACACCTGATCAAGCAAAGACTAGAGGCTATACAGCAGCATTTACCTGTAGGCAAAACTTCATGGTCCATGGGCTGGCTGATATTGTGAGCCAGGATTCAGGCCATTTTCAAAGCATCTATGAAGTCGGGTGACTCCTTTAGGATGGTGTGATACGTCATGAAGTAAGTGGCTCCGAACGCTGTGCTGTTGGGGTGAAGGTCAACTACTGTGACGTAGGCTGCGTGGCTGCTGGAAAAGCATTGTGAATATAGAAGAGAATAAAGATGGAGGAAATTACAAACCATAAAGGGACTTGTAGTACTTTTAAATATATAAGAAACAGAAGTTAAAGTATTGAATGGCAGCTCATGTTTTTTCCATTTAAAAAAAACCAACAAATTTTAAGCAGAGCTCTAAAATTACCCTTTTCCACACTTGACGTTAGGATTGTCTGACAGGAACATGGGTAGAAACCGCATGAAGTCATCTCCAACAGGTCTCTGCTTTCCAGTGGGAGTCATGGGCCGACAGTGAACACAGGATGGGTTTACCACTGGAAAACAATACCCAATAGGATTAGAGAAATAATTCAAGTTTGCTCTGTAAGATAAAACCAACTCCTAAAACAGCATGTCTTTGAGTCATCTTTTCAGTCACAGTCTTGTGAGACCAGTGAAACATTAAGCAAATAAACAACAAACTCAGAGCTGCACAATGTGGCCAACAAATCAACGCAATACACTCGTAAAATGCAATAGCAGAATGAGAATGCTAAATGTTGAGGCAACATGATATAATTTGATATTCTGATGATCGTTCCTGAAACTTCATATACTACAAACCAGTGCCAAAGAATTTTACAGTTTGTTCCCTCCTTTCTTCTTCTTCTTCTTCTTCTTCAAATAAGCAGTTGAGAAATGACATATTCATCATCAGTGCCAATTAATGACAGAATAGTGTGATCCTATTAAACTTGAGTTACTCAGCCTTTATCTGAGGACATGGAAAAAATGCTTAACTCAAACATCAGGATTATAGGACAAGGCTTCGAAGTATGTTGACATTGGGTAAAATATTTACCCGCCTGAGACATTGCAGAAGGCCCCAGAGCTGTTGTAGTACCGACAGCTGGTGGACTTCTACCAGGAACTACACTGGAGCTCCAGTGTGGAGATACCTCCTCATGTTCTTAAAGTACCTCAACACACAAGAGTCCTTGATGAAGAGACAGACTGTCAGAAAAGACCTCTTCATGTGCAGGAGTGCAAGCCAGGGTGTCATATACATTCTCCATTAAAAGTGAATAATGTTGCACAGATAATTTAGCTTCTCTGACAACTAACAGGAGCAGTGACATCCCTCAAAGTAACTAAATGTATGAGAAGTGTATCGGCATCTGATTATGAAGTTCCAGTCCAAACAGTGTCCATTAGCAACCCATAAACACACACAAGATGATGGATACTGCAAAAGACTTACATCAGGCATAGAGAGTTTCAGGTCCAGTCCAATGCACAGCAATACTGAATGAGAGTATTCCTACAAACACAGCCACCTAAACAAAGAGAGATGAAAAACCCTTAATGCAGAAAAACATAATCATCATTGAGTGAACAAACGTAATGTTTTCTTATCAATGAAAACACACATCTTGCAACACTGAATATTACAAAACTGCTGTGTCTGAGATGGGTGTGTGTGACAGAGTGTAACTTACTATGATTGGTCACACCCACTCTTTGAGGATGAATGGAGCATAGATTTTCTTGAAAAAACGGAAGAGGAAGCCGCCTGTCTTCGTTTCCTGACCTTCTGGCAGCTTCACACAGCAGCAGATGTCAAGTCGATTTCCCTGTTAAACGTAACAGAAAGCGGAGCATCTGGTAAGTGTACTTATTTAGAACATACTCTCAGTGATGCCTGAGAGCAGATTTTCACGCCAGTCACTGCACTGATTAACTTTAACCAAGGACTTCAAGCTGTAGTCTCTCCATATCATCATGAATGTCACCACTGTGGAAATAAATAAAAACAGCTAAGTCAGCATTTAGAAAGAAAGGCATGCTAGACAGAGCTCCTGCAGAAGAACAAGTCAATAGCATTATTCACATGTGACACATTATGGCACTTATGGTGAGAAGTATGTCATTCCTGTCTACTAACAAGATTTTCTTAATTCAAGCAGAAACAATGTTATTAAGAATGCATATCATGTTGATATAACAACTTGAATTTCATGAATGATCCGTTTTACCCAGGAAAAATGCGACTATCTCGGAGAAGGAGGAGAGGAACATGTTGGGGACGATGTCACCAAAAATACGCCCAATCTGCTGATGAAGTTCCTCTTGAGGCATATGCTCATCCCTCTGTTCAGAAATGACAATGGAAAGAAAGTCCATATGTGTGGGTGAAAAAAGATAAAAGATCAGTCACATTCTTCTTTTACTTGTTATTTAATGCGCGGATGGCAAGAAGTTATCAAACCTGTTGTTCAACTTGTGTTGAAACACAGCCACGTGTCAAACTCTTACATCACAAAGCAGAAAAAAGTTCCACTGACTTATGTGTAAAACTATGAAAACAATAACGATAATCTCTTACCATTACTCTCCTGAAGCTGTGGATGTGCAATAAAAGATCTTCTAGACAGACTATATAACTTAACAATGTCTATAAATGATTACTATGCTACCTTCTGTTGCTATGCATTTCAACAATTGAATATCCGGCTCACCATCGTAGCCACCAAGCGCCAACACATAAAGAGGAAAGCAACTAAGCAAACAACAAGCAAAAAATAAATAAATCACCTGACACAGTAGAGGAAGTGGCTGTGAAAGTCGGCGTAGACAAAGAAGTCATCTCTAATGCTATGGTCCAGCACGGAGTGGCTGTTCTGGAAGTAGTTGAGGACACTCAAGATGGTACAGTTGTCATTGTATGGAGCAAGTGGAGCCAAACAAACGTCCTTCAAGGTATCATTTTCCCCTCGTATGTGACTACAAGGCCTTCAATGGCAAGCTGAAGATCCAGCACCTGGTTGGATATACTTGAAAAAAAATGAGAAAAGAAAACAAAAGAGAACTGGTAAACCACAGTTTCAGACATGCAGCTGCTCCTCCAACGTCACATTTTTTAAAAATCTAATATAGTGATGTGTCTTTTTGAATCCTCACAACAGAAACATAAAGTCATATGCTAAATGCTCAGTGGCTCTAATACCAACAGATTGATCAATATCACTCAAAAATCGCTCAAGTGTCAAATTCCAACTTTGTCTTTTTGATTAAATGCAGGATATTTTTTTGTTAAGGATGGCTCCAAATGGCACATCTGACCCTCTGAAGTAGGGAGAGTAGATGAAAGTGTCATTGAGCTCTAAAGAAGGGTCCAAAGTGGCTGTCAAAGTAGGGTGCGAAACAAGGGTGCAACAACACTGTGACAGTTTTTGTTAGTTACAATGCATTTTTTATGTGATTAAATACATTGAACAATCTTTGAGAGTTCAACAGATTTTATTACCATTATCATTGCTTCTGCAGTTCAACTTTTACATTATCTGTCTATTCAGCATCACAGTCCTCACATGCTTACGTTGGGAGGAGGGGGGAGCGTATCTTAGGGAAGTTAATTCACTTACTCTACAAAGTGTTTTATGAATAAGCCCAGTGTCACACTTTGGCCTACTTCTGTCTTGTGGTACTCACTTAAAGGGCAGCGTTCAAATGTCATTATTTCCTCAGTTGGAGTTGCATGCAGCTGCAGACTGAGACCGAAGTTGCAAGATTCACAATTCGGAACAATCATTTTTTTTTAATTTTTTATATTGAATAAGACCCCAAAACCTGTAAACCCTTCATATACTGTTTTTTTTGGCCCATATTGACATTTAAAAACAGTAAACACCCTACATTTTCATAATTTTCTGAAAGTGATGCAGGGCATACAACAGAACTACAAAAAGTACATTGGTCCCAATTTCACTGGAAGGAGACAGTGAGTGCAAGAGTAAGAATTGGAAGAGGACAATATAGAGAAAATGGTAACTTGAAGGTGACAGCACTTCCTTTCATGCCAGTCACAGAAGTGTGTACAACACACTGAGAGTTGCTCTGATCGATGTGCACAAGTTTATGGTCATCCACTCCACTCCCCAAGCGATCAATACTTTTTGCTCATCCCACATCCCTGTTTTCCAAGGAAGCTGAAAACTTATTTAAATACAGTAAAGATTAATCAGACTGAAATGTTAAGCATATATTCTCAAATGTGTAGTGGTCTGATTGAATGACCTGATGAGACAGACTACAAACAATACAGTCAATGCAGAGTGGTGAGGCTACTAATGTACTTTCTTATTTTTATATTAAACATTGATCTTATATCCTTGTACTTTCAAGCAAGAGTTTAATAATATATGAACAACTTTTACATTTTGTTAAAACAATATCACATCAAAGAAGTTACTTCCTGAAACAAATACATTCAAATTAGCTCCACATCATCTCACCTGAGAAAACAAATAGAAAACAAATAGCTACACTTCGCTGTTAGCCGCCCCAGAGATTAACATCATCATTCTTGGTTGCAGCTGAGTCAACAACACTAAATTACACTTACCCATCGAAAATGTCCTTCTGACAGGAGTATGATAAGGAAACGTACACATAAATTGCTTCTCTCCTTTAAATGCCCCATCCCTCTTGACAGCAAAGACCGAGTAGAANCTGCTTCTCTCATTTAAATGCCCCATCCCTCTTGACAGCAAAGACCGAGTAGAAAGTGATGTGGTGTTTTCTTCGTTGGATTATTTTGGGGAAAGAGAAAAACTGTTCCTTCGGTGCTGCCGCCAAGCGACTCTGATGACACATTACAACTAAAACCACTTTAAGTCCTATAGTAAAACCTCAAAATCCCTGAAAACTACTTTCTGTTTTTTT
>JANJYP010197279.1:0-14808 GCA_024605115.1 Rastrelliger brachysoma
CACACACACACACACACACACACACACACACTGCTCTGTTTAGCTTTTCCTCGACCTTAAGCATCAGAGGGGAAGAAAAAGTAAAGAAAAGCAAAACAAAAGCAAATATGCCAAAGAAAGCCCCCACCCACCCCCTTTAGCAAGATTTTTCAACCTCCCCACAACCTTGTCTTCACAGAGATGCGTATGTCTGATTATGTCTAGATAATTGTGTGTGTGTGTGTGTGTGTGTGTGTGTGTGTGTGTGTGTGTGNTGTCGTCTGCTAACAGGGCTTTCAAGCAGTGGTGTTTTGAGGATATAGACTGACTAGTTTGAGATGAGAGACCTTTTCCACCTTTCCTTTTCTAGACAGCTTTTTTTAGCAGTTATCAACAGTGTGTGTTTGCTTATTTTATTGCCCGCATCCTATGAAGGTGCAGTGTCTTTGCATGTAGAACATACTTCTTGTTGTGGGTGTTGTTCTCTTTTGCTCATCTTTTCTCAATAATTTGCACTTACATTCTGATATTTTCTATATATCTGTGCAACAGGGCTTGTAGACTGTGTTCTTATTCAGGGTCAGCTAATATAGTGTCACTGTGAAATATAAATGGCCTGAGAGCAGCTGTGTTGTAGATGAGCACTCCTGGGCCTTTTTCCGAAGTGCTGCTGTGTGAAGAGCCCCTATCCTTTTTCATTTTCATGGCTCTGCAGTCCTGCTATTGACTTAAAGTGCGATGCAACCACCTACTCTGGTACATTTGGGAAATATAATGAGCTACAGCAACAGGAATTTAAATACAGTGGAGTGGTGAGGGCAGGAGATGAAAGAGGGTAACAGAAGTGGAGCGAGAGAGTGTGTTTCCTGTTTGCTTTGCTCAGGATGAGGGTGAATTGCTGTGTTGTCCTCCACTCGCTTTGTCCCAGTCACTGCCATTTTTCTTCTTCTAAAGAGCTCTCTCTCATTCACATGCTACTTGCCTCGCTCTCCTGGCCAGTAATGCATGTTTTGAAATGACGTATTCACACAGCAAGACACTTAAAGCAAGGGTGTGTATGTGAGATAGACACACACAGAAAGAGAGTTTGTGGTTAGCAAGGCTTTCTCTCTGGCTCCAGAGGCCCTGGCCAAGTCAGCGGTGAGGTTTGGCTCACTTCTCTCAACACAGCACACAGTCTTGCACACACACAGACACACACATACAGAATCTCTTTTTCTCTGTCCTTTCATCACTTTCACTGATGCATCCACATAACTGCCCTTTCTATTTTATGGTCCACTCTGCCCACCCTCATTTCCTTCCTGCTACCCCAGGAAGTAGATCACAGTTCATTTTAACAGCTTGAGTGTGTCCCAAGATTCCTTTCTTTCTTTCTTTCTTTAGAAGTGATTCATCTTTAGTATATTAGCTGATTTCAACAACTCATTTTAGAATGAGACTTCTCGTTGAGTGAGACTTGGTTAGCCAACAATCTGAGCCTGCTGGTAGCAAAACAAGCGCTTTTAGAGATACGCTGATGGGGTGCTATTGCTCCATCAGATTACATTGTAGCTTGTTTTGCGGCTGCCAACTGCAGTGCTTTCACTAAATACTAGACCAATTCCAAAAATTGCTGTGCCTATCTGTTATTTAGAGCCAAAATGATGAGAAAATAGTCTCTAAGTTGAAAAAACCCCAAAAACTAATAAATAGTTTTCCTTTAAGCCTGTGCTCACATAATTGGAAGTCAAGAAATTTGTAATGGATGTGCGAAGTCAGAGAAAGAGAGAATAAAAGCGAAAGAGAGAAGAGAGGTGGGAACTGCGATCTTAATATGGTCTCTGGAGATCTTTACCAGGTGGGCTGCAATGGAGAGAGAGAAGTGATAGAGGAGAAAGAGGAAGAACATGATGGGAGGGATTGAGATGGAGGTTGTGCAGTGTTCTGTTAAGCCTCTCTCTCTCTCTCTCTCTCTCTCTCTCTCTCTCTNTCTCTCTCTATTTCTTTTAGGCTCTCTGTTGTCATTCCCAGTACCGCTTGTTATCCAGTGACAGCGTACGCATGAGTCATTGGTGAGTGGAGCCTTTTAAAGGAAGCTGCTTTTTATGAGCAGACATAAAAACACATGAAGCCAGTGCTGTTTAAAAAGACATCACACTTCCCAAGACAGCCTGCAGAGAAACAGAAAGAAACCACGGTGGTGGGAAATGAAGGTGGTAGGGTTACTGAGGAGGCAACAGCATACCACACAGAGAGTCAATCAGAAACCAAGCTGCTCACCTTTACTACTCTCTGATCATGCTTCCTTTTATATCACCACCTTTCACTCTGTAAATAAATATGACATCTGCTGAATGTTTACCTGCCTAAATGAATATCTCCTTTTGAATGTGGCTCCAGTTGGCAGACATTGTATTCTGTGTCCTTGAAACCTTATACTGTACTTAATCAGTAATTAATTTCATATAACCACACACATCGAGACAGTGTACATGTACGAGCCATCATGAAAGTGCATCACTATCTACATCGGTGATGCCAATTTATATAACAAGAAATTGTGGATTAGGTTGACAAGTTATTGGTTAATGCTCAAATCTGCAGCTATGTCATCTCTACTTCAGATAGAGACAGAAAGAGAACATAGGGACATATGATGTGAGGCCAGATGTTTGCAGTAGTGTTAAATTGGAATGTGTTATCTCCTTATTGTGGCTTGGGGCAATGCTCCAGAGGTGGTTTTGAGTTGGAGATTAGGTCATGCATGCTGTTCCTCCATGAAGGAGATGCTGGTGGTGGATCCCATGAAGACATAGTTCTGCTGAGGCTGAGGCCCTCCGACTGGCCTGGGAATTGGAAACAGCCCCCCTCTTCCCATGGAGAAGTTCCATAGCTGCGGTCACACAACTTGGCTTGAGGATCACTGGCACTGCAACCAGATGTGTATAATCATCTGTCATCTGTCTGTTAGTCCGTGACAGTTATCTCAGTTGATAAGATGGGGTGTGAGATAAGATATTGCCTTTGTAAGTCAACATCCTCTGCATATGTCTCTCTGTATATCTGGTATGTATTCACATAATTCACATAAAGAGAATATGAGTGAAAAAAACAAAACAATATGCTACGATTAGATACTGTAAATGTGTAAATGATTTTGTATGCCACAGGAAGGGGAAAAGGTGTTTCTTCACACTAACTGCTGATGAAAATCACGAGACCAAATTGTATATCATATTTGTGAGTCAGTGTTTTCATTTAGTTTTTCATTTGTTTACAGTAGGAAGGTATACATACACATCCACTACAGATGCATAGATTAATTGCCTAAATGCTCGGACCCCAGGAAGACAAGCTTCAGCAAGGCTGCAGCTAATGGGGATCCTTATAAAACTAAACTAATTGTAAATGAAAATATGCTCAGAGCCAACAGTTGTAATGACACATTGCACGCCACAAAAAAATCAAAATTTCATTTCATTTTTTTATCATGGATAAATGGTAATGGTTCTTATGGGTGTGTCTTGAACTGTGGAAATTAATTATGCCTTTTTGATGGACTGCAATCATGTGACATCACGTGGCTGCCTTTTGGCCTTCTATTGTTATCATTGCAATCGCAGGTTGACACAGTAATGAGTGTTTAAGCATTAAACATGCATGACTGCAGAGGATGTGCGTGCGTACCCACAAACACACACATATACAAACACACACTGTGATATCCATCATGGTCTCTGTGTCCCATTCTGCCAGCTGCTCACTGCACTGCTACTATGTCTGTCTTGTTGCTAGGATACACACACACGCACACACACACACACACACACACACACACACACACACACACACACACACACACANCACACACACATACTGAGAGAGTAGCTCAGCGCTTGTCATACACATTCTGTTTGTGCACGTTCGTTGCCGGGGTTCCATTAAGCATACACACACACACACACTGAACTTCCTGTGGCCTTCTGTACGTTATACAAAATCAAGAGATAAAACTGTCCTCTCATACCACCTACATGTCACCAAAGTTGCTTTTCTTTCACCTGGAGATCATCTTCACATGTTGCTGTAAAATTCATGTTTTCACATTAAATACTCATAGCAGTGTTCCAATGAAATTATTGCAATTTGAATTGGAAGATTTGGCAGTGATTGACTACTGTCTCTTGGCTGCTGTTAACTCCCTGGACAAGAGGGGGCAGGATGGAGAATCCATTGATAGTGTGATGGTACCATAAGAGGGCGCTAACTGTCTATTTACCTCATTGCTTTAATAGCGTAGCATCATTTCCTCCTTGTCAGTGAGGATCCCTGGACAGCAGCTTCCTCCTCTCTTCTTGCACTTTACCTTTCTGCTTAGCCCTTTCTCTGATGTCATTTTTTTCTTAGCTTGCCTCTCTGCTCATCCCCCATATCTTCTTTTTCTCTCCAAGTCCCTCTTGGTTCCTTCCTTACCTTTTTGTTCGATCCCCTACATGTTTGTTCAACCCTCTGCCTCACTACTTCACCCTTAACCTCCTTTTTCTCACTTCTCTAGCTTCATCTCTCCTGGTTCCCTACTAAATCACTGCTGTTTTTTGCCTTCTTTCCTTTTTTCCATCCTCCCATCTTCTCCTTTCTGTTTTCCCATCCTTTTTCATCTTCCCGCAGCAGTAGCAGATGAGATTCCCTTTCACAGAGCCTCTGTTAGCTGCCTCCCTTCATTTCTTCCTCCCTCCCTTTCTGGCTCACCCCCCTCTCGCGCCATGCATTCATCACTCTTGCCCCTCAGGGCTTTGTTCTGCCTTAATCAGGAGCTTAAGTGTTGCATTCTCACCCACACAATGCCTACCATTCAGTCTAGGTCTGTGTAAATAGGTGTGCCCCCTGTTAGTGTGCCAGCGGGCATGCCATGCCAGCCTCACTGCAGTAGTAGTGATCAGCCATAACACACACACACACACACACACACACACACACACACACACACACACACACACACACACACACACACACACACACACACACACACACACACACACACACACACACACACACAAGCAGGAGGTGGAAGAGCAGAACTTACTGAAGGGTGCCTTTGAAGCATTGCCATACAAAGCCTTGGATGGGCGAAGCAACACACATAACACAGGCATATGCCAAAGGGCACAAACATTCTTCTAATGGAGTGCAGGGAGTTGGATTTTTTTCATAATCAGCCATTTCCTCCTCTCTTTACTTGGCAATTTATTTTCAGCTCCTCTGCTTCTGACTTTTAATCTTTAGAATTATATGTATGTCTTTGTTGGAAACAGCCCCATGATGTTTTTGGTGTCAAAATTGTAGAATAATAACTTTTACTGTGTAAT
Organism: Rastrelliger brachysoma; assembly: GCA_024605115.1. Lineage (NCBI taxonomy): Eukaryota > Metazoa > Chordata > Actinopteri > Scombriformes > Scombridae > Rastrelliger > Rastrelliger brachysoma. The sequence goes on from JANJYP010197279.1 coordinate 5,328, forward strand.
TGCTGCAACCTGTTTCTTGGCCACCTGGTATGCTCTTGCTAGGAGGCACTGTAGGCCTCAACCCAGCTGGATGGTGCTTGCTGTCAGACTGGCGTGTCACATTCAGGCAGCCAACATCATCCCAAAAACCAAACCATCTGCCTGCATCCATGATGGCACTTTACCTGCACATAGAGAAAGAGAAATAGGGAGAGGCTGACAAACATACAAACAAATAGTATGTTGAAGAGAAAGAGGCCATGTATACACAAAATATTGCTTGCAAATGTACTGTATGTCAAACCTAATGGAAAACTATAGTAAATGATGCACATCCACTTAGATTTTGCTAACCATTCACTGTGCATTATATTAATTTCAACTTCCAACTCACAAAACAAAAGAGAGCCTTGAGGGAGAGAGAAGATAAAGGAGGGAAGGTGTGGACAGACATGCAAAAGTACAGTAGGCAGACAGCAAGTGACAGGAAAAAAAAATACAGCCGATACTCGCCCATTGCTATCTATCCTCCTCAGATGGCCATTTGGGCATGTCTATCGCCTGGTAACAGAGACAGCCTATCAACAACAGCCACGCCCCCTTGCACATGCTCATAGAGAGGGGCTGATTTGGATCTTTGAAGGGAAAACGCGCACACCACACCAAAATACATGCAGACACACGCACACGCCTATAAAACTCCCCACAAATCCTGGCCTGTCATTGCTCTCTATTGTTTGGCTGCGGTTTCTTTCTCCTGGTGTGACTGCCAGCAGATGGCTAGCACTGAGCTGTCAGAGTCAGCCTGAGGCCCACACACACACACACACACACACACACACACACACACACACACACACACACACACACACACACACACACNTACTCACTCTTAGTCATGCAGGCACACATTACACACACAAACACAGAGAAAGAGACAGAAATGCTCACTCATATAAAGAGTGTCTTAGAGCATATGTGCAGTGTACACTGAGTGGTGCTAATATTGGCTCTTACGCCAAGTATAGTTTATACTTCAGTTTATGCAGTACATATGAACCATGTCACACTCTGTATTCTCACTCTGTTTTTCACGGGCGCACACGCACACACACACACACACACACACGCACACACACATTTACAGACACAGGCTCCTGATAGACTGTGGCGCTGTTCAGCTACAGGTGCCCCTCATGACCCCTCTCCCTGTAATGACTGTGTAATCTCATAAAAGGGCCGCCTTACTACATTAGCATGTGTAAAGGCCATTGTGTTTGCGCCTGTGTGTGTGTGTGTGTGTGTGTGTGTGTGTGTGTGTGTGTGTGTGTGTGTGTGTGTGTGTGTGTGTGTGTGTGTGTNTGTTTTGAATCTTGCCTCTGCTGCCATCTTTTACATCTTTGTGTGTGTGCATTTCTGTGTGCATGTACTGTATGTGTGTGTATTTCTCAGTGACTTGATATGTGCAGAAGCAGGTGTTAGACCTAATGGAGTGTGTCAATGCAGTGTAAAAGCAGCTGCTGCCAATCAGGGTCACCCAGGGTCATCCAGAGGGGAGAGGTCAGGGTTGGGGAGAGGAGTCGGCTGTAGCTACATGACATTCCTCTACTCACTAATCATAGCTCTGATGAATGGCTGTAAAGTGGCAGCTGGTAGTTGGGAGGGCCTGAGCTGATGTGTGTGGCGGTGTGAGAGGAAGAACCAAGGAAGAAGATTGAGAGAAGAGAGGAGGAAAAAAGGGAAGAGGAAGATGGAAAGGAGGAAGGAGGGAACTATAGATTGCAACTAATCTCACACACACATTCACACAAGCAAGCAGAGTGAGTATTGACTGCACAAGGCTCTGATCCCAAAGGAGCTGTACATCAGAGAAGACAAGTACAACAACACAGGCTTTTGTCAATGTCTGAATCTCCACACATACTGTATGCACAAAACCTCTATGCACCCAAGGTGCGTGCACATCTCTCTCTCTCTCTCTCTCTCTCTCTCTCTCTCGCTCTCTCTCTCTCTCTCTCTCTCTCTCTCTCTCTCTCTCTCTCTCTCTCACACACACACACACACACACACACACACACACAGTTTGTTGTGTCTGCAGAAAGCTGGGACTAATGACAAGCTTTGTGTTGCATGTGCTCACTCAGCTGCCCCCTGGACACACTTTACCCACCCAGCAGAAAACAGACCTTTGTGTCTCTCTCTCCATCTATGTATTGTATCTCTCTCTATCTTGTTCTCACTTTCTTCCCACTTTCTTCTCCCTTTGGAGAATAGAATTGTTTTGCTGTGCTCTGCTGTATATATTACCTACTGTATATATTTTCCTGTGACCTGACAACAGATATGAGTGCAGCAGTGTTTTTGGCTGACTCCAGCCTTTCACATTTCCCAGTAAATGGAGCAATAAACGCTATACCTAAAAATGGTATTTTGATACAAGTATGGTTAATATCGAAGTTGTTGGTGTTTACACTGTCACTTTACAATTATGATGCGCAAAAAGTCTGATTGTAAAGAATATTATATAACAGGATTTCAAATACAACAATCTCTGTCACAATTAAACAGTGAAAATGATATGACTGATTATTTCTCCTGAATTATGAATATTTACTGAAACCACATTGCAGTCTGCAATACATTAGCTGGCCATACAGAATCCATTGACAAGAATCATATTTACGAAGATTTGTGTGTAAATGCACCTGTTCTCCCATTCTCACAAAACTAATCCTGCCATAATTGTGAAAGAATTGGTGATTTGCAACAGTTTTTGTTGTGTGAAGTCACTAATCAGGTAATAGTATGGTGATACATTTCCCAGTTTTCTGCTCCAGTTTTCTGATCTACAGTGTTAAGAAACTGATAAATCTGTTTGCTGTTCTCACATTGAGGTGTGTGTGCAACAAACAAAGAGGTAATGCAATGGCACCCCAGTGCCACTGTTTTCATCTGCCATCCCTCCCCTTGATTTGTTAAACCACTATGAGCAGCCTCTCTGTCTCCTTCAGTATGTTTATCTGCCCACCCACTTATTCGTCCTCCTGGTTTGTATCCCTCTATCTTCCCTCCACCTCATATCTAAATGCCATCGAAGAGAGCTGGTTGCAGCAAAGATTTCTGTTTATAATGTCATGGGGCTGTCCAGAGGAGTGGCTTATATTGACCCAAGTGTCTATCTTTTCTTACTATTACTAGCTTTTTTTTATGCAGTACTTGCGCAGCATATATGCTCTACTATAGGTACATACTGTAAACACACATGAAGTCATGTTTGTTCTCTTCCATAATTCAATAGATAAAAAACCAAAATAAGAAAAACAAGTTATTAATTTTCTGTATCTGCTTAATCCTGCCTGGTTGACCAATGAAACTAACTACCTCTAATAAACTATATCCTCTTTACATTTCCTTCACTCAAACATGAAAAGGTTTGATTGATCAAATCCTACTGGAAGGAAAGCAATGTGTGTATGGTGTGTGTGTGTGTGTGTGTGTGTGTGTGTGTGTGTGTGTGTGTGTGTNGTGTGTGTGTGTGCATGTCATTAGTGCTGCATTGAAAAGCAGATGGTCAAATGGTCAGCTTGTTTTTGCTCTGACAGCTAGGCAAAGCAGGAAGAAGTCAATCAATAGCACTTACCCTCTTCCTGTTAGAGTTCCCAATAGACCTGGAAGAAAGATGTAGCCCTGCAGTCATAGTCACCAATCGTGTGTGTCTATGTGTTGGGGGGTGTCTTCACATGTGGCTACTTTTCTGCACACAATACTTTTGGTGTACAAAGCATTGTGTTTGAGAAAGAGTAATATTTAGTACATATGTCTATTTTAGAGTGTCAGCCCAGGTACATGCTATAGTGCATTGACATCTATCCACCTTTTGCCTCAACCTGCAGCTTGAGAGTATAATTTAAAATGATTCTCAACACTCTGATAACCTTAAATGTGAGTTTTGAAGATTAAAAAAAGGAAAATATGTGAATAAAAGACACTAACATGCAGATATATACAGTTACTTTGGATGTCCTAATTCTGAATCCCTAACCATTCCTGCTCCATGTGCTCTGAGCTGCCTAGAGGAGGGGAATAAAAAGTGTCCCTCGGGAAATAATAAAGTTTCACATGATTTTTTTAAGGCACTTATACCATTATATCGTCTTCCTCAGCACAAACAGAAAATGTTTACTGCACTACTTCAAATGTTTTGTTTCCTGTCCTTTGAGCTTTGCTCTCTGTCAGGATGCATATGTTTTACAACATGACATCATTGACATTGGAAGGACAGGATGATAGTGAGACTGTCACCCACTTTGACTGATCCACTGACCTCCAGTATCTTCCGCTACTGGGGAGTTTTGCCTCAGTTTGGACGCATGCATACGTATGGTTGACTGAAATATATACTGCTTCATTCACTCTAATTCTCATTAGCAAGTATAATGTTGCTGAGGCATTTCTTTGGACAAGAGACTGATGCTAATTCTGGCTCACTCTAAACTTTTATTTAGACTAGTGTGACATATGGTCAACTGTCTTGTAATTGCAAGTGTTTCATTTGGGGGAAGGCCGGTTGAGCAATTTGCCACATGATGAATTTTGATTATATTCAACATTTTTGTGGCTGTGGGGTCAGTATTCCATCTGTGTGTGAGAATGAACATTTTACCCATTTGATTTAACAAACAAGAAATCCTCTTCGTAAATATTCACAGTCCTTTGCAAATCAGTCTGTTCTTATACTGAAAAGGACTTATAATAGGGTAGCTGGTGCCTGCATATATGCCTCTGAGGAAATATACATCTATTCTTGTCTATTGTCTTATCATATCTATTTAGCCTCTTTCAGATCAGCCTCAATAAGAGGCTTGGTTCTGTTAGGCTTCCTGTCTCTTTGACCTTGGCTGACCCAGGCCTGACCTGTGTTTGAGCCCTGAGCCTACACATAGTCACTGAGCAAGCTTGAGTGTGTGCATGTGTGCATATACTGTATTTGTGCTTGTGTGCGCATATGCATCTCTCACAGGGTGATGGGGTGTAATTTGAGCCCAAGGCTAGGACAGGACTGCTGCAGAGTTCATCTAGGCAGAAAAAGCAAGGCATGAGAGCCGCAGGGTGGGCTGATAGAGAAGGAGAGAGAGAGGGAGTTGGAGAGCAGGATAGCTGAAAGAGTAAGACGAGGGAAGGTTGGAGAGAGAGAAAGAGTAATGGACAAAGAGTAGCAAGGCTCTTTTTAACTCTGTCTCTGTGGAAGAGAGATGTCAGTCTATGTCAGTTCGCCCCACTAACCAGCCTGTAGCAGGAGAAACAGATCTCTCCTCTCTCACACTCTCTTGCTTTCTCTCTCTATCGCTGCCTCCCTCCCACTCCATCTCTATCTACTTTCTTTTCTCATATCTTTTGGTGATAGCTTTTCTGCCTCAGTTGAGAGGAGCAGAAACACTCCACAGCTCAGGGGAAAACAGCAAGACTAAGTAAAAGACCAAGCAGTGAACCAGTCATCTCTAAAAGGCAGGCAATGTATAGTGCAGGTCTTCTCCTGATCATACTACGGGTGAGTGAGAACGAGCTGCTCCAAATGCTGTAGAGTAAGGCCCTGAAGGCAGGGCATGCTGCTGGCTCTACTGCAGCGCTTCCCTCAGTGTTGTAAGGAGAGCAGCACACAACTCTTCAAACACAGAAGGGATCAAATCTTCAAATCCCCTGGAAATGTCAACCACATTTGAGGAAATGTCAGTAGAGCTGAGAACACACGCAAATACAGATCAGCTAGAAAGTCCGCGCACACACAAGCACTTGCACACAACACTGTGGCAAGAAAGGCAACGTGATATAGGGCAGTCACGTCCTGTGGGTGAAGTCGGCTTCATCTCCTTCATTTTCCCAAATCTCAAAGGAGAATCACTGTATGCTTCTAATCTGGAGGTGTTTACTCTCAGTAATGCTGAAGTTATAATCTATGGCATTTTCACATGAATAAACATCTGCTTTGCTACATTCTAATGACAAACGATGTAATACAAATATGATGCTACAGTACCAGTAATGCCTGTGTAGTGTAGTGAAGGTATTATTACATTTATTGTAGAAGAATATTTTACTTACTAATCCATGAAAATATCATATCCTAAAATGATTCAATTTCTGTACTCGCTAAACACTATGAAACTATTTGATTTATATAATGGATTTACTATGTGGCTGAATATATGACTGTGAATATCTTCTTATGTGGATCCTTAGTCACTTCAAGTGATCTCATATGCACCCACTGACATCATCCAGTGATTCTATTGATCTATTCTCACCTCCGCTGACTAACTTATTGACATCCTCAAGTGTATATCCTGTCTAGACTGTCAGCAGTGTTTATGGATGGCCCTGCCCCCCTGGTGACACACAGACACACAGAGAGAGAGAGAGAGAGAGAGAGAGAGAGAGAGAGAGAGAGAGAGAGAGAGAGAGAGAGAGAGAGAGAGCGAGCCTCCTCTGCTTATTGATGTATCCTTTTTCTTTTTACTCCATCCTCCTCCTCCTTAATGAATCTGGTAGGTGTTGAACTGCAGATGCTGTGCAGCGCTCAACTATCGACCGGCATGGCTGTGATAAAAGAGCTTATTCCTGGAGAGGAGTGTGTGTGTGTGTGTGTGTGTGTGTGTGTGTGTGTGTGTGTGTGTGTGTGTGTGTGTGTGTGTGTGTGTGTGTGTGTGTGTGAGTGAAGGCGGTGTCACCAATTCTTTAAAAGACAAAAGGCTGACAGGTGGGATGTAGGTTGAGACAAGCAAATCACTAGAGAACTGTCTTGATTCTTGATTGACAACCCTTCTCTCTCATACAAACACACACACACACACGCACACACACACACACACACACACACACACACACCCACACACACACACACACACACACACACACACACAAACACACACACACACACACACTTTTTCTGTGTGAGCCTGCAGGCCCTCTGGACTCTTGTTTATCAGATCTGCACTGAACTGCTAATGTCTTGTGATCCTTTGAGGGCAGAGAGTTCTCAACACTGCTGTGTGATCTTTGCTGGCAGGCTGTCTCCATGTCCTGCAACATCGTCCATTAGAAACTTCCTTCTTCATTCTTCCTTTCTAATTAGAAGCAATAATGCTGAACTGGGAATTAACCTCAATTAGAACTACCTCTGTAGATCTTCTTAATTTCACCTCCTAACTCCTGTGCTGCATCGTACATGTCCCTGGTCTATTCAGAGGGCATATATCAGCATGATTGTACATAAAGATTCACACACTTAATTTTTCATTTAAAATTAGCCTGAAATACCACCATAGAATCAAACTAAATATATAATGGTTGTGCTCTCAGTAACACTCATGTTGTGCCATGCAATAACTATAAGTAATCATGTGTCATTTGAGAGCAATGATGACAACAGCATAATGTGTACCATCAAATCTTGGCATCCCAGATTGTTCTTTAAGGCCAGTATGTTGAGTGTTACTCCCTACCATCTGTTGGAGTGAATGAGAGAATTAACAGTATTTCAATACTATACTATTCATACTATTAATTTCATACTATTAATTTCTTCTCCATTGCCTTTTCCTTTTTTCTCTGGCAATTTATTATACATATACAGTATGTACTTTTTGCTCAGATAGATCAGAACATTTTTTTAATACTTACACCTACATGTCAAGGATACAGACTCCAAGCTTACAGACACACCCGGTACGTGTGGTGAAGAGGATCAAATAAGCAGGGAAACTCAACAGAGTGAAAAGTGAATGTGCCTAGTCTTCCAGGTAATGTAATCACATACACCTATATTCACATGGGAATCCAAATACCTCATTGGTATGACCATTACTTTGAGTGCTTGGATAGTTAGCTTGAACAAAGGCTGATTTTACTGTTAAGTGAAGCCTTTTTAAATGGATTTTAACTGTTGGTGTGGCTGAGGCAGGTCACTGGGCTTGAACAGAGGGCAGGTGGGCAGGTCTAGGAGAGGCAGTTAACACAAACAGCCTCCCAAAAAATCCCCCTGATCAGTAGCTGGATTTGCAAAAAGCCAAGGTCATTGCTACTGTTGTGGATTTGCCCACACAGCCTGTAACTGTAGGAGGAAACATTGATGCATCTTTGTGCTCACAAACACCTATGTGTGTGAATGTAAGCAGAATGGCATGCACATGTGCACACACACAATAAAAAAAAAAAACTACTTCCCCCAGGCTCTTCATGAGAAGTCATTAGAAATGTGTCTTTGTGTTTTATTTTTAGCTGCGTGTGTGTGTTTAGGAGGGGAAGTGGAGTCTTGTCAGTCTTCAGGGCTCTCCTCTGCTTTGTCACTCTGTGTCTCTGTCTCCAGCTGACTATGTATATTTCATAAGCCCAGGGTGCCTTTTTGTCTTAAGATGTGCTGCACCTCCCTTGCCTGTCTCTCTGCTACTCGTCAATGAAGGGAGCTATCACAGCCTCTTTTCAACTCTCCTCCACTCCTCTCTCTTTCTCCTCAGTGACAGCCACCCTCTGCTTCTCCCTTTGCTTTTCATAGTCTGATTGTCTCCCTCCTGAAGGCTCATCCCTCTTTCCTCCCTCAGCTGTGGAGTGGAGTAGAGTGTAGCACATTGGGCTGTCAGGAAAATCTTTCTCTCTGTGTGTCTGTCTCTGTCTTTGATTTAGTCTGTCTGTCTGTGTTGTGGCTTTGTAACTTAAGGGAAGAGACACTTCTTCACCCAGCACTGCTTCCCTTTTAGTTGTTGCTTTTTTACAACTGGAATGTGAGTGTTGTGACAGCAGCAAACATAGCTGCACAACACGAGCCCTTTTATTGTTTAGCTTAGAATATTATGTTAGTATAGCTATTGTAGCCCCCAAAATGATGATGATGATGATGATTATTATTATTATTATTATTATTATTATTATTATAGGGCCCAAGCACTGTCCAGCGCAAAGCCCTGTTGTCACTATTATTATTATTGTTATTATTATTGTTGTATTTATTAATTACTTAATTAATACTTATTAAGTAATAATTTATTAATAAAGTGTAGCTTCAATTCGCATTGAAAAAACTCAAGCTCTATCTCACAATGGACACCTTAGGAGTGAAAAAAAATCTCCCTTTATTTAGGATGTTAATTGTATCTTCATATCTTTCAGGCTTGCACTGTGATCGAGGGTACATCTGGATCCAATAAGGAGGTGGACTTAGGTTCAGGGGCATCACAACCAGCAGGTGACCATACCCCTTCCCGCCCAGTTACTTTGGAACCAGAGAAAGGTGACCGAGCTGACCACGCCTGTTCCAGTGAGTCAACATCTCCTAAAAGTTCTTTAATGCTTGTTTGTCTGTTTGAGTCAGTTGTGGGGCTTGAAATTATGCTGTCTGTTTTTTAAAAAATATTTTTATAGTATGCAACTGTTAGATCCATAACAGTACATATGTCATGCTTAATACTGCATTTCTTGAACTTATTGTTCTATGTGGCCACAGGCTGAGAGG
>JANJYP010197280.1:0-35190 GCA_024605115.1 Rastrelliger brachysoma
AAATATTGTTTAAGCAAATATAACATGTCCTGGGCTTATTTATTTCAATTTCATTAAATAAGACCCTGTATTACCACCTAATTTCCCCATTTACCTGTTAAATGTGTTGTTGAATTCTTCTGAAACTTAAACAAAGAAGTTTGCTAAAAGAATGAATATATTGTACATTATGGAGATTACAGGAGTCTTCTAGCATCTCAAAGATGGGACAGGTGGATGCAGATAGAAATATTTAAACACATTGCTGTAACAACAGAAAATCCTAACAACTGAATAACACATTGGACTCTATGTGATATGTATGTGTATACATGATATCATATAATAATATGACATAGGCCTACCCTTTACAGTAACCAAGCACGGGGATGTATAAAAAGAATCTGCACCTTATTTACTATTTATGATACATAGAACATGTTTCTGATAGGGCAGATATCAGCTTGTTTTGCCAGGTTTTTGAAACATCCTGCTAAATAACACACAGAATGAAAATGTAATCTCCTTAAAGGATGTAAAACACTTGAGGTCTACAGGCAGCAGATCCCTGAGAGCACTGTCAACAGTGAACAGTGATTAGTACTACGTCTAATATAAATGCACCTTGTCTGAAACACCCTGAGGGAGTGTTGTTGCGGGGTCCCAGGTCACAGCAGGTCACACATGTTGTGACTGTAACAGAATATTTCTTTAAAATCAATTCCTTCTCAATCTTCCAAAGAAAGGAAAATCAGTGTGTTTGCTTCAGCACCAATGGTAAGATGCACAGTGTGACCACAGTATTGACTTTACTGCTTTTTTATGGTTGCATCAATGGTCATTCTCTGCAGTCTGCCAGAAATCAATGAGGAAGTGTGCTGTATGTATGCAGAGCACAAACCAGCCAGTGGTAGCCAGCGGAAATGTGTGATGTGACTGGCTGCTTTTTATGACGCTGACTGAAATGAAAATCTGTTATTCAAATGCACCTGCAGAGGGCTGATCATTTCCCCCTCTGTGGTCAGTCTACTGAAGATTATAATGAAATGATACTCACACTAAAATCCAGCTGAGAGTCAGTCCATCTTTTAGGCCAATTTAAGTGACTGAAAGTACATTAATTCTTGTTTTTTAAGCTGCTGGTCTCCAATCAGCAAAGCAACTGATGGGAAATGTGGAGTTTCAGCAGAGTAAAAGCTAAAAATTATAATATTTTGATAATACCACATTGACTAATTTATGTTTTTAAACAGATTATCAATGGTGGTGTCATCATATTCACAACCATATACTGTGAAATAAATATTAGGGCTCACCATTTTCAAATGCATGTTGAGGGGTTTTACTGTTGATCCTTTGATGTGTTTTTCCAGTATCAACAGCTATTTGTTTACATTCATTTCCTTAATAAATAATAAACTTGTAGAGATTTGAATCAACATTATCTGCTTTTACTTTTGTCCAATTTTCACTTTAATGGCCTGATAATGCCACAAAAATTAGTGTTGACCAGCTGCCTAGAAAGTAAGAGCGATGCAATAAATTATTGTAAACAGTAGCTTCAATATTAAATGCAACTCTTAAATCTCTATATTTCCTAGAATAAAAGCAAAGATTTGCCTCAGGGTGGAGGCATGTCATCATCACCATCACTGGATTAAGGAGGTAGAGGTATGGGCTTTTCCTGAGCCTTAGTTATAATAATTTCATGTATGAAGTACCGGTATGCTGTATATGATTTGCCATGAATGTTTTAAGGGGATTTTTGTAAATAGATCTGATCCACAGCTTATTTTGTCCAGGTGTGAATATAAAAGATGAAAAAAACCATCACATTTGTTCTTATAAGCTGGAATTTTAATGACACTAACAGCTAGTGTCATTTAAATGTGTTGTGTTGTCTACTGTATATCTCAGTATTTCATAACAGGGTTACATGACTTCTCTGGCCCAAACTACAGTACACATTTTCTGCTACTCCAGCAAACAAATGAAAAGCAGCTCATATGACATAAACTATAATGCAGCCCTTAATCATGTTTTCAAACCTCAAGATTTATGAGCCTGATGAAGGTCACATGCTGAAACACACTGAACTAAGAATGAAGTTGTTCTTATATACTACAAGTGTTGCTGGAGTTTTGGCTTCCATAAACCTCAAATTTTCACCCAGAAAATGAGCCTGTTAATGATATTTAACATGATTTTATCACAATCATATCCCTGCTATGGGTTTCAGTAAAAGGTCATGGCAAAGGTCATAGCACATTCTCCACTGCTTCTTTTTTTTCCTTCAGTTTCATTCTCCAGGTCTTGCATCAGAGGAGGGATACTTGCTGCTGGCCTCAGTTCAGTTTTGCTCTGTTTCTGTTTGCTTCCTCCAGTTGTCTCTGTTACAGTAAGCCTGATCTCCCACTCAGCCTCCCCCTCTCTATTTCCTGTATCCTTTTCCAGACGTTCTGCATCTTTCTTCACAATGGCTGTTTGAATATTTTTTTTTATTGGATTAGAAATGCAACTGGCAAACATTAAAGTCAATTACATGACTTCAGCTGCTCCATTAGCTAAATGGTTTTAGGATCAGAAACCTGCTATCATCAGTTACATTCCAGTCAACCAAATCAGCCGTTAGATGAATGGATGAATGAGATTTGAGTATGCTTTCAGAGTTCACTGCCAGAATAATTGGCAAAGTGTTGGTAGTCTTCACAGGCAGACAAAACAGCATTCATGTACCTTCTTCATTTTCGTTTTTTTTATGAGGCAACCGAAAGTTAGCACTCTCTAGGATGACAGTGAAGATTTTTATACTCTGGTGATTAGATTAACTACTGATACACATACACACATGGAGGACGGAAATCATTTCACACTATGAGCATTTGAAATTGAAACAAAAATGTGTTTTTTTCTCTCCCAATGTGTTGACCTGTGGGTACACATCAATTGTAAATTAAACAATTTACATTGACAGATATGAGGGAAAATGGCAAAAGTTTTAAAATTACATTTCATTCTTGCATTCTCATCCTCCTTAGTTCTTTTTTCCTTCACAATTGATTCCTGTCAGTAGAAATAAAATTATTTATTTATCACCTCTCTGAATGTCACAAAGAGCCTCACAAGAAAGACAAAAGAAAGGCAGAAAAATGGAGATACTATTCAAATATTACATTAAATAGTGATACAAATAAATAATTAAAGACGAAGTGTTCTTGAGCTGCTTTTCAAAGGTGTTCGTGCTCTCCAAAGATCTAAAGTTCAACATGAGACAGTCCCAAAGTGTAGGGGCTACAACTCAACTTCAAAGCCACATCTCCTTTCATTTGGAGTCTGAAGTGAAGAACAGCTGTCAAATCCTGATCAGAGAATCTTTGAGACCAACTTGTAATGTAAGGCTGCAGCAGATCTTTAATGTAGACAAGTGCCTAGACATGCAGTGATACTGTAAGAGTGATACGATTTGGATTCAGACTCTGAATCTAATGAGGAGCCTTTGTCAAGCGATCAGGATTCAACCACTTGTCTAATCCATCTTTCTGGAGCAGTTGTAAATAATTCAGGAAAATTATAGAAAGGGATATAATAAAAACACAAATAATCATCTCCATCTCATCCTGATACACAGCATCTCATGAATGTAGTTCTTCATGTGCTGGTCCAGATCCAGTGTCTTGTGAATGAAGGGATTTTGACAATGCAGAGAAGTGAAAGTGATGGAGGGACATAAAACAAGGTGAAATAGCAGACATTCATGCAGTAAAATAAAGGCATGACCTGAGAGAAGTGACTTCCTTTTAAACTTGGCAAAGCTTCACTAAGGATACTGTCATCTATAGTATCAAAAGCTGCGCTGAGATCCATTAGTGCCAAAATGCAGTATTCACCCGCTTCATTGTGAATTAGTGCTATATGTCATTTGAGACTCTGAGAAGTGGAGCGTAGCCCAACTGAAACTTATCAAGGCTGCCATATGCATATAAGCATCTGGCTGCTGTATTGCAACTACGTTTTTATATAATATTGGCTAAATAAGACATCTTTGTGATTTGCAATTGAGCGAAAACGAAAAGCATCAAAAGAACTAAAATGATGAAAATAAAACAATATTGATCTGCAATAGAAAGATCATCAAAATAAATGGAATCAATATTTAAACTAAGGGTATATACAAGATCAAGTAGGCAGTATGTTGTGTAAAGGGTTTGGGATGTGAATGAATCACCATCAATATAAATATTAAAATCACTGACAATAACACAATATAAAAAGTCAGTGAATTCATTCAGAAAGGAGCAATGATTTAAAATTCAATAAAAGTCATTAATATACATCCAACTTTGATCATTTGTACTTCAAAAGATGAGAGAGACCCAGTGCTCACCAACAGACACCAAGCAGCCTCTGAACACTACAGTGGGAGAGGGAGGGCATACTCCATTTTCTTCTGTTGGGTTTCAGTCAGAAATAGAAAATCTCAATTATGAGACAGAATAAAATCATTGAGCATGAAAGTTTTGTTCTCTACAGAGCGAGCATTGAGCAGCCCTGTCATTGTATTGTCACCCTTTTCCCTTTACAGCTCATTTTTAAAGTGTGTTTTCATATTTTCCCAAATAGTGACTGGAAGAGGAAGGTGTCTGCCAACTATAATTATAAATGCCATAAAAAGGAAGCTTGTTAAACATTCTCACTTTGGAAAATCCATGAAGCGTCACCGAATTACTGGTATACACAACATAACATACTGTATACTATGAAATGTTTGTTTGGCTTTGTAAAAAAAAACCCACATACCAGCATGCACAACTCTCAAAAATACAGGTAGTTAAAAGCATTTATATGTTTTTAACTGCTTTTGCCAAACTCTTCTTCGTGGGAAATTCCAGTTTTCCATCGTAAAGGGAGGGCTGTGATGCTGCAAGCCTGGACAAGCACCAGACATTGAATAGGTATGGAAATAGAAGAAAGGCTCCCTCTGTATTAATCTATCCTTGAGTGAGTGTCTCAAATAATCAATATCTGTAAGTGCTCTGCATATTGTGTTTTATCTGCTTTTACTTTTGGTTTAAAGTTGTCCTTGGGGGCTTTCTCTGCCATCCTGAAAATACTGAAGCAACTCAAATGTTCACTCCACTTTTTAAGGGGCTTTTTCATAATGAAAGCATTCAAACTTAAAGGGAAATAGGTTACCACTTAATTCCTGTCATGTGCGGTCAGTATTGTTGTATTACTGTGCTGTTGTGATAACAAACCCTGTTAATTTGAGCAGCAGAGGCAAAGAGCTGACAGCACATTCATCTGGAAGCTAATCAGCAGGACTCCTCAACAGTGGCAGAGCTCATCAACATGGTGTTAATAAAATGGTTTTTTAATAGAACATCCTCCTTATTTGTACGCAACCAACCCACGCTTTTTTTTCTTGCACTGTAGAGACTGCTGTTAGTTTGCTAATCAAATATGTCTTCATGCTGCATGCACATAAGGAATTTATAATTCTGCTTTCACAGCCCTCTTATAGATTAACAGAGTTCAGGTCATGAACATATGCAAGCACACATAACTGGGATGCTACAGAGGGAATTAATATCTCACTTAAAATCATAAAAGAGGTTTAAAAAAACCCCAAAACATTACTTTTGAAGTACCACAGTGAATACTAAAACAGTAAGATGACAAGGGTCAGACATCAGTTCAGAAATCAAAATCAAGCAGAATGTGGCCTCGACTGTATCTGCTTTGCAAATGTTAGACCCTCTCATTTATCTGTTGGGAGTAGAGTTATTTTTTTGAGCAAAAAATACCTGATTTTCTGATTTCAGCTTTTGCAGTATGAATATGTGTTATTTTATTTGTCTTTTATGTGAGTAAACTAAATGTCTTTGGATTATGAACCTTTGGTCAGGATAAAAGTGTTCTCTTTGGCTGTGGGAACTCAACCATTTTTCCACCATATTCTGATCATTTTATGGACCTAATAATTACTTGAATCTAATATTTAAAAAAACAATAAACAGATTAACTGATGATGAAAATAATCCAAAATCGCTGCCCTAGTAAAGATTTTATGATAACAACAGTTTACAGCCATGCTAACAGCTAAAAACTAACATGTTCACAATGACAATGTTAGCATGCTGATGTTTATAATGTTTACCATCTTCAGAATTAGCATGATTATGTATTATTAATGAACACAAAGAGCTGAGGCTGATGGTAATGACATCAGTTTGGTGATTAAATATTTGGTCATAAAATAGTACGGACATTTTGAACTGATGATGGCAACAGATAAATGCTAAATTTACCCTGAGGGGACATCAACATGTACCCAATTTCATCGTAATCCATTCAGTAATTGAGATTGTTTTGAACCAAAATATCAACCTGCTGATAATACTAGAAGCAAAGTCAAGTGGTTGCCAAAGTCATTATTCACCCTCTTGTGACAATACATGTCTGCACAGGAATCCATGGCAATCCATCCAATAGTTGTTGAGCTATGTACATCTGGAACAAAGTGCAGCTTGACATTCATTCAGCAGTTTTGCTGCTAATGTGGCTAAAGATGTGAGGCAAAATGTGAAGCCTCTCGACTGTCTCTGCTTCATTAGACTTTCTAAGCTATCTGACTATAAAGCTGGGAAAATTGGGAAGGCTTTAAAATAAAATTCTGAAAAGACCTGACATCAAACCTGATTATCTGTCTGACGCAGAGGCTAAAAATCAATCACGTCAATATACAACACTGAGATGTCCGTGTTCACAAATGGAAAAACGAGTGTTTAAATAATAAATATCCATGACAACGCATTTTAACATGTTCAAGGATACCAAACTGACATTTGTGCTGAATGGCATATTAGATTAGATTTACGCACACACACACACACACACACACACACACACACACACACACACACACACACANGGAGAGTCCAGGAGTTCAAAAGGGGTGAGCTAGGCTGAATTTACAGCTTCATACAGCATGGCTTCAGATATTGATCATGAACTGTCTGAGGAGGAAAACAGAGGTATTAAAAAAACAGTAATATATTATAGAGCTAGCCTGGGAGGGGACACAGAGAAGACAAACTAATCTGTGCTCGAATTAATAATTTGAGCACAGATTACTTAATTAGTTCTCCATTTATCTATTTTGCTTGTTCTTGTAGGGACACCAAAGGTATTCAGTCAGCCAGAAGTTTAAAGAAGATGACGAAGAAGTAATTTACTTTTGCTGCCTTTCTTACAAAAATGCCTGTGTGCATCCAACTACAGTATATCCATGAAGTGCTGCCCTGAAGCTAAGTTTTTATGAACTGGATGACATCCACTGGAGCATAAAGATTTTTATAGTGAAAACATCTGTTATGCCATAAAACCTAAAGCATATCCATATATCTTAGGTCAGGATCAAAATAAAAGCTTATTAAATCCAAGCAATGTATGTATGCAGGAAGAAGAGGGGCATGACAAAAATATATATTAATTAATTATACATTAAATTAAATTGAGAGCACAGGTTGATTAATTTATATATATATATTTAATTTTTTTTTTGCATGGCCCCAACTGGTCTCAGAAAGGATTAATATAACTATAACTAACTATAACATATTCATGTTAAATACTCTTATTTGGTCTATGTTCACTCAAAGTGCTTTTCATTTTTTTTCAGACTTAACATTACTATTCAGAACCACTCATGTACTTCGATACATCGAGATGTGGTTGTGGAAGAGAGGATATTAAAGGAGAAGAAAATATATTCCCACTTGACTATCAAAACTGTCTAAAAATACATTGAAAGAGCTTGGTTAGCCATATTTGACACTGTTTTGGGACATTAACTATAATTTTTGGTATAGTCATGACTGGATGTTGGATGATCAGCACTGAACGTTGTATGAAGGCAAGGCAAGTTTATTTGTATAGCACATTTCTGCAGCAAGGCAACTCAAAGTGTCTTAAATATAATTCAAAATGAGAACATCAAAAGCATTTTAAACATACATTATCTAAAAACAAACGAGAAAGAATTAAAAACAGACATAAAAGAGAAAAAATATAGAAAGGGAGATAAAACAGCTAGGACAAGTGAGGCATCCAATGATGGTGACTTTTTTTTTCATCATGACTTCTGTACTTTTGATCACCTAATACATGCTGTAAAGAGATAAAGAGAGAGAACCACCCCCCTCTTTGAGTTAAAGTAGTTAGACAAGCACAACCAAACCAATGTTTGTCAATAAAAACCATTTAACTTTGAATTTGATCAATAGAAAGAGGGAGAAGAGTGATAGAGAAAACATAGAAATACAGTGATAGGAATAGTGGAGGGCTTCACTACGTTTGCACATGCAGTTTGAAACCAGAATAATGCAGGTCTTTAATTTTGCTACTAACAGGATGTTGTGTCGGAGAGTAACACTGGTTTGATTTACTTGGAGTGAGGTATGTGGTATTATCATTAGGTGACATAAGACCATTATAGTTTCATTTAAAATACTGAAATCATTAAGGATAGTATAATTGTGTTTTTTTTCCTTGGAGTTTTTCTAAAAATATGTTTAATGCTGTTATGTTCCAAAATTGCACATATACCAACATAAGGACAATTCAGATACTGTCATAATGGGAACAACTGGTCAACCACTTATTCACAGGTCACTATTATGAGAGAATATCATAGAGTTTTTATTTGCTAAAAGGAATGGTGTTCTTAATTAAGTCCAAATAATCTTTACTTAAAACATTTCATTTCTTACATGCTTCTCTGTTATTATATTTTAGGTATAAACTCTGAGAGAGGAACAAAGAGCAGTGAGGGGAAGGTAGTGAACAAGAAGACAGTTTTGGTATTAAAGAAGCACTGCAGCAATATATCATTACAGCCCCATTCAAATATGCTAGAGGTGAACTCTCACAGGGTCAAAGCCCAGAGTTTTAAAGCTTTGAGAACTGAATTGGTTACATTGTACTGCTTAAATCTTTTAATTATGCCATAACATTGCCATAGTTAAATACATGACAGACAAGATGCAACAAAACTTTGTTTTATTACTTATTATAGAGAAAATTACATTCAAATGTCAGCTATCTACTTGAAAGTGTTACTAACCGCAATGTCAAATTTTAAAATAACATACTGTTAAAGTAATGTATATGTATATCATGGTTATCTTTTCATTTGCCAGGTTAATCGAATGGCTGCTTTTCTAGATGACTGCTAGATGATTGTGGTTCTTGTGGTGTCAAAAACAACACCAATGACAATAACAGCAACAATAGTTGAATGCATGATAGACACATCTATTTGTATGATTGAAATATTGTTAAAAATAATTTGTAGCTTAGGCAAACAAAAAACAGAATCTTAATTTCATGTTTTGTGCATGAAGAAAATCTTTTATTCACATCTCTCTGGTAAAATTGAATGTGTTTATTACAGTGCAACTCCTGAAGTCTGTTGAAGATGCCCTGATGGTTTGTTAAGGTTTATTGCTGCAGTAAAGTGTAAGTTTACATGTTCCATGTTCTCCTGCTGACTTCAGCATATGCCATAAATGATGTTCCAGTTGCTGCTCTGTGGTCAGGGCTGCAACTTCAGAGACAAATTTGAGTTAGTATGGTTCTGAGGGATGAATCACTCTGATTCTGGGCATACCCTGATCATCAGCCAGCTGTCAGGCTCATGTCATGTAACTGTAACTGTCATCCTTGGGAAGTGCAACAGCATAAGGTCCATCTCCCAGATGCTTTGTTTCAGACTTATTTTGGGGGAAAAACGATAAAACACAACAATCTGTACATGATAACATTTTTAATTATATATAGTTAAAATCTGCACTGTAATCCTTGCTCCTGGCAAACTGCAGACCTGGAGCTCTCTGCGCTGCTCTCCGCGCTTCCAGGCAGAAACAGGGACATGCTGGACCAGCACTTTTCAACAAACAAGGAAAAAGCATGCAGAGGAGGAATTGGTTCATAAAAAGAAAAGCAGTTTCCAATTCGAAGTATCAGACAAGTAACAAAATCACGTTATATGTAGCTAGTGCCGTAAACTAGTTAAGCCAAGTGTGCAAGCGCTACAAATCTCTTTTGTTTTTCAATCCTTCCTTTTCTGGTCTTGAGCTCATACAATAGCCACAGGGATGCTCTTTCTAACACAAACCATGTGAAATACAACATTCCCTGTGCTTTTTGTAAGTTACCATTGTAACCATACCATGTGGTTAAACACTCTGTTCAGATTTTGGTAGTTTTGTTGCATCACAAAACCATTATTTGAATAACACCATATCCGTATTTGAGTTTCTCCACCTGCCAGGTGCTCATTTCTAAGCCTCTAAACACAGTGTGGAGCTAAGAGCTAAAAACATGAGCTGCTCTGCTGTTGTGTGCATCTGTGCACAGACCAGCACGAATCCATCCAGCTGTCCGTGACAAACTTACAGTGAGTGACATGTAAGTATTTCAAAACATCTTAGCTAACTAGTTAGCATTTTAGGATGCAGTGAGCAAGTTTTGAACGCATGCCTGCAGCCCCAGAGGCTGCTGCTACCTCCAGGGGTACTATTGAGTTAGCTAAGTGAGCTCAAATTACCATTCTGCGACATCCGTGTTCAAACGAGTTGGTAGCAGTTTGTGTTCTTCAGCCTCCTCTTCAGGCTCGGGGTCATAAATGTAGGGCAAAAGTTCTTACATTGTATTATTGAAAGTAAAACAAATTGGCACAGAAAAGTATGTTGACAGTTTGTATGTGAACATATACAAATAAAGTTGAGGGGTCTTATCCAATCAGGGTAAAACTTACATACTGAATATTCATGAGAGCAGCAAACCAATCAGATCAAAGCTAATTTACATACTGAATGTTAATGAGACAAGCAGCCAGCAGAGAAACACACCTCTCTGTCATGGCGACTGTCTTTAAATACACAACACAGGCTGCAAGGACCAGGTTTTTGATTAAAGTTTTATGACGGGCATACCCAAATATCGCCGTTCACCTGGGTGTACTGAACCGAACAGGGTGTACTGAACAGTTCAGTATAATACCGAAAACCATTGCATCCCTAGACATTAGTATCAATCTTTGTTTCCAAAGATGTATTCCAACATGTTCTGTTTTGACAACAAACCACAAAATGTCACCATGAGGAGACTCACAGATCTTATCTTCTTTTGCATCAATAAAACTACAGACTCTTTGTTTACATCAACAGACTGAACTTCTGCTTTGCACCTGCATTCAGATACCAGGCAGGTAACTGTTTTGTATTGTGCATCAAAAGGCAGAATCAACAAAGAAATGTCCTCTTTAAAAGACATAAAAAATTATTGCTCCATTATCTGTCTGCCACCTCAGCTGCAGCTCACACCACACCCTGCCTACTGGGAAACTGGCACAAAAACATAAAAAACGCTGTCACAGTCAGACAAATTCTGAACATCTTAATTATTTCCAGTCAAGTAAGAGAAGCTCAGTCTTGGCAGTAGGCACTTGCAAGGGCACTCTCATCTCTAGAGGGCACATTCAGTCAGTGTCCACCATTTATTAAGCCTTTTATCTTTTTATCTTGCAAAAGAGACACATAAAGAGGGGTGTGTGAACTATTGTCCTATTGTAGTTGACTGCAGTAAATGTATGTGAATAGCCTGCACTTGATCCAAGTTATCTTTCTGATAAGTGGCAGCTGTGGTATTAACTGTAATCCTGTCTAATGGAGCGGCTGAATGGTTTTCTTTGCTGCTGCTTGATCCCAAATGTCTTGTTCTCTTTTGTCTCACTTCAGGGGTTCCCAAAGTCAGGTCCAACTTCTGGACAGTTTCAGGGGCTGTCAGGGAGTCCCAGGGGTAGAAAGTAAAAAGTACATTTATCAATACTGTACATCAGTACAAATTTGAGATACTTAATTTACTACTTAACTTGAATACTTAATTTGAGTATTTCCATTTTATGCTACTTTATACACAACATTTATTTAATAGCCTTAGCTTTAACATGCTGCTTCAACAGTGATGCTTCATTATTAATGATCTAGCTGTCATATATCATAATATTATCAGTCAGAGGGCTGAAATTAGTACTTTCACTTATTATTTTATTTACATTTTGCTACATTTGTACTTTTATTAAGTGGGATTTTCAGTGCAGGACTTCTACTTGTAATAGAGTTAGGGTTAGGGTTATTTCTAGAGTGCCCTTTCAAATGGTTAGAGGCAGTGAAGCCTTTTTACTGAATCTTGCGCTATATTTGCAAAAAAAAAAAAAAAAAAAAAGGCGTGGAAACTAATTCCAAGTGAATATTTTACTGTCCATTTATTAGAATTGCTGTGATGTTTTAAACTTGGTTATGTGAGTTTATTAGTGTATTGTATGTCTTCCTGTCTTCAGGTTCATGGAGAAACATGATGAAAGGAATCCATTGTTGGACTACTGATAGGACATGATGGCCTCCTGCATGGTGCATTCCCTTTGGAAATCTCAAACTTATACCGTCAGCATGGTGTTTTTCAAGACTCTTATACAGTATTGCTCTTACAAACATTGTCCACATTGTTTGATTTGCATAAAGCAGGAATGCTTCTGTAACTCTTCTGAATTGCACTTTAGATAGTTGTAATGTGTATGCGTGGTTAGAGTCCACAATATTGTTGTAGTTCATGAACCTGTTATTTCATGTTTTACCTCAGTGTACAACTCCTGCCCAGCTGTCAATAATAAAAAGTTTGCATTGTATTTGAATTAACTTTTTATATCTCACTGAATTAGAATTGTATTAGTTGAAACAAAAGTAATGAGTTAATTTGCATTTTCAAGGCAGGTGAACTTTCATTCTCAAGTTGAACCACCACAAAATGTTTTACATTGCAAAATACACAAATATGTATTGATTTTAAACAATTACTGTGTAATATAGAAAAGAAAATGACACAAACTGTTATAAAATCCTACACATTTACTGTGTTATTACACATTACAAAAGTAATGTGTTAAAATTAACACAAGTTGAGATGTGTTAAAAAAACAACAAAAATTATGTTATTTCCAACACATTAGTTTTTAAGAGTGTAAATGAAGAAAGCATCTGTCCTATCAAAGACCAAAGTCCATTAAAAAAATGCCAGTTATTTTATTTGCTGACTGAAGCAGCTGCAGGAGGAGGGGGAGGAAGAAGAGGAGGAGTAATATGCACCAGAAAGTGAACTCATGAAACAATTTAGCTAAGTAATCCTGTATCTCAGGAAAGAAGTCACAGCGGAACAAACACTTTGCTGAAGGAAGAGTGGATGACGCAGGTGTTTGCTGAAGAAAAAAGTTACTAAACTCCGACAGCGCTGCTCATGTGTGACAACGGGCTGGGCGATGGGAGCCGGTGAAGACACAGTGAGGTTTATAACACCTGCCTGCGCTGCTTCTGGTAAAATTTACGTTTTTTGATGCAGCAAGGAGAGAATGAAGAAGTTTTTAGTCGGCTGCGTTTTTGTCTGGGCGATGTTGCTGCAGAGCAACATGTATTTGACTCTACCTGCCACAGGTGAGGTGATACCTCTGATACATTTATGAGTCAGCTATGCAGCCGAATGTAACATGCTGATTGCAGATTTGATACGCAACGTAGTCTTCACATTTCAGTCTTATTAATCTCCAGTGTTAGATTAGGAAACGTTGTTTATTTTGTTAGTGGAGCTAATAATATGCAAATGCACTCTCAAACAAAGGTGAATGAAAAAAATACAGTGCGTGAAATGTTGCAGCAGGCCAGGATTATTTCCTCAGGCAGACTGGCTTGGACAAGTTGTCACATGGACAGTGTTGCCCTAGTGATCTAATGTGTGCCAGTGTGTGTGTGTGTGTGTGTGTGTGTGTGTGTGTGTGTGTGTGTNGTGTGGGTGTGGGTGTGTGTGTGTGTTGCATTGAAATATTTAATAACATGACATTCCTCATTCAGAACATATAATAGGAGGCCTAAGTGTGATTTTTTTTTTCTTTTTGTTGATCTACAAGGAACATTAAAAGATCACTGGCAACAGACAGATTGCTGTATTTCTCCTCACTGAATCATAGTACATTTACTGAGGTATTGTACTAAATACAGTTTTTGAAGTACTTTACTCAAGTATTTCTATTTTCTGCTACTTTGTTTATAATCAACTAAATAAAACACTTAAAATTGTTTATCTATACTCATGGAAGCCATTTTCCAGTTAATGATTTCATCTTATCTAAAGTATAAATAAAACTACTCAGCTGTTGTTGCAATATTAAATTCTGCTTACACATTATTGTAATAATAATCCAGTAATAAAACATTGATTAATAAAACAATGATTACATGAGCTTTGATACTTTAAGTGTACTTTTCTCAAAGCTACTATAAACTTGAATGCAGGACTTAGACATTTTGCTAAGTGTACGTTGTTACTTATGCTGAAGTAAAGGATTTTAATATATTTTTCCACCACTTGTGATCCATGTTTGAGAAGACGCCAGGTGGCTGAACTGGGCTAAAGTTGTTTTTGTAACTTCTTGTGGAACAAAATATCAGGCTGTATTTAATGCAACCAGCTAAGGAAAAAGTCATCTCTTCCAAATTATGACACCTGTGAAGATGCTGCAGCCAAACTGGACCTCTGCCTGATAATAGAAAGATATGCAACTAAACAGTGTATCCAACAGCTCTGGTGTGACCAAAAACAAACTTGTAAAGGGGAACGCTGCCAATTTATCATTGCACTTACAAAGAGTTGGAGTACTCACAATAAACAGATTTATCAGAAGAAAGATTGACTTTTACTTCCTAAATCCCAGTCTGGTGAGCACCCTAATTTTACAAGCTACTCTTTAGATTATAACGCAGGCTTCCCGTTGTAAAATTGGAGCTGACACTGAGATAAACAAAGATATCTGATGATAAACAATGTCTCTGGTAGCATCACTGTGACATCATCAAAGTTAGATATTATGCAACTTGTGCTTTCTAATGAGCTAGGTCCTCGTTGTGACAACTGACCATAATCTATAGAATTGCTGAGGACCCCCTTTAAACACAGAACAATTTGTTGGGTTTAGACATTATGCAGAAGATACATTTCTTCTCTTCTCTGTGTTTTTGATACTACTGGTGTGTTTTTGATACTACTGGTGGGAAGCTGCTATTATCTGCACCTATTAAATCTTTTATGTTCAGTATTTGAGATCAGGCAAGGTACAAATGGTGGGAAAACACAGGTTTGTAGGTATAGTTGTACAAGCGAAAAGGATTTTCTGAGAGTAGACAAAAATACATCTTGAGTATTTTACATCAAGGATACAGTAGGTGTTTTGCATAGAGAACCAATTAATAACCAGTTAATAGTGTCCTTAGGTGTTATCTGGGAGGGTTGAATGTAGGGCAGTGGTAAGCCCATTAGAGAGAATCAGGACCAGGACAGAAAAAAGAATGTGATCAGGATCCAGATCCACACATTGATTTTAAAACTAAAGTTTCATCCTCAACATTATGTGCATGTTTAATTCAAGCATTACTGTATTTTTTAGGGACAATAGTTTTGCTCCTCATGCTGACTTTAACATAGAGAAAGTTCTGGTTATTACAGGTAGCCACAGCTAATGAAAAGTAAATATTTGGACTCATTAGCTGAGTTGATGATCGCCAAAAAAGCCTGCATGGAATGTGTGGAATTTTTAATTAAATTGCAGTATTGGTTTTCTACAGAAAATCTGTTCGACCGAGCAACATACAGTAAGGTAGTATGATTAATCTAACAAAGGCTGGATATTTGACAATCTGTGTGATTTTGGTGATGACAGTGATGCACTCAGTAAACCACAGGGAAGCACATTTTTGTCTGTGCAGCTCTGCAGTATGGCATATGGCATTGGCACAGTTTGAAACCAATTAAATGACAGTCGACATGCTCAAATCTTCATCATCTCTCTCTGTCTCTCACACACATGTGCTTTTCCTCAGAGCAATCCAAAGACAAAGTAATTCCTCTACATTTCCATCAACAAATGTAATTCAGCTATCGCTGCATCTTTCTGTCTTCTTGTGTCTCCTCTGTCGTGTTTTACCCCTGGAGTTCCTTCCTTCTGCCACCATGTATTTATACATCCACAGACTCCAACATCCAAAGATGTTGGCTGACGTGTCTTTGTCTGATTGTGCTGCTCTCCCTCATTTCCTCTCTTCCTGTTTATTTTTCCGCTGTTTTATTTTCAGCCTACCTCTAAAAGTTTAATGATTATAGACCATTGCAATAAAATAACAGGAGTGTTTAGTGGAGGAGCTACAAATGGAAAAGACAAAGAAGTGTGAGCAACATGGAAGAGTGGATGCAACAAGCAGGTGTATATGTTGTGAGAAGAACACTTATTGATTTAATCTTCAATCAAAATGATTACAGCAGTAATTTCTAATAGCTTCTTTTGAAACTGGAGTAATATTTCATGAACAATGAAACAATGTACCTAAAAGTCAGACATTTGCAGTGAGCAGGACTATTGTGAAATACTCACTGATTTCCAGGAGGAACAGATGAGTGAGTCATTGATATGTATTGAGAACATATCTGATTGTGCAGGATAGTGCTTGTAGGTGGAATTGATTCTTTTCATTGAACATTATTCCAGTAAGATGACCTTTTGCCAACGTGATGGGGTACAATTGCTTCTGAGAAATGAAAGAATAGCAAGGAGAAACCAGTATGTGTTCTTCCCAGGGGGAGGGATCCAAGGATATGGTGTGTTGTGTCTGTTTCTCTCTTACTGTCTTAAAAAAAGAAAGAAAGAAAGAAAGAAAGAAAGAAAGAAAGAAAGAAAGAAAGAAAGAAAGAAAGAAAGAAAGAAAGAAAGAAAGAAAGAAAGAAAGAAAGAAAAAAAGAAAGAAAGAAAGAAAGAAAGAAAGGAAAAACAATGTAAATCTCACTTCAGTTTTGTTTGATAAATTGACTCCTGTAACAGTTCTCCCAGTTCCTCGTTATCATAAATCCTCTGCAGCAGCTCCATTTAAACTTGTCTCAATGCTATAATTTTTTCTGGACATGTTTTGACGCAGTGTGAGCACTACTGCAGATTGTTCCCTGGATTTCAGTGCCATGCATAAACCAAGGCATCTCATATACCTGTTATTGCCTCCTTTTTTATATTAATGTTTCTTCAAGGACAGTAACGGTGTCTTTGACATTAATAGGATCCTTCTTGCCTCAGATTAGTGTCCTTTTTTTTCTGTGACCGAATTATAAGGTGGTCATGATGAGATGAGTTATTACCTCCAGCACTTTCTATCTTTTGAGTGCGTAAGCACCTAATAACTCACCTAATTCTGTGAAAATTTTACATGAACTATTAATTAAAAAGCCCATCTATGGCCTTATCCAGTATAAAAAGGGGGAGAAGTCACTGGAAAGAATTTCACTGTAAAATGACAGTAAAATACTGGCAGCAGGGATGCCAATATTTTACTGTTATTTTACAGGCCATCTACTGTAATTTATTTTAGCGGTTTAATACTGTATAATGGATTATATGACAGTAAAATGACTATTTGTTATTTTACTCTGCATCTATTAACAATATAATACTGAATACTGGATTACGGTAGGCCTATATGACAGTAAAATATTATGGTAATACAGTATTTTTTTCCTACGAATCTCCAAACATAAGATATAGAAACCACTAAAGAATAGACATTCAATAAAGTATTGATATATTTTATTTGTAAAATTTCTATTATGAAACAGACAGGTTTGTAAAAGTCGGGATTGGAAATGAGTATTAGTCATATACCCTTGCCTCAGCTCCCGGAGCGCAGTCCAGGGCCGAAGTTGATGCAGCTCACTTCCCAGATAAGCTGGTGGGAAAGCAACACAGGAGCTCCGCTTGGTCTTGACATGCTGCAGTTGTTCTTTTAGTCCACATTTAGAAATAAGACTGTCTGCTAATCCACATCTCTCCCCAGGCTCATGTCCCTAGGAGACTTCGGTCCTTCCAGGTGCAGCTCCCTCCATGTGTGATTATACAGTCAGATCTATAATAGCACAAGTGATATCTCAGTTTAGCTACAGCAGGTCATATTCACACTGAAATTTGTGGGATACGTTAGTAACGTTAAATCCTGCTGTATTCAATTGAATCTAAACAGATTGCAACATTACACAATGTTTTAACAAAACAGCTGCAACATGAGACAGGCATCAAACCAGACTCTATTCAGATTTCTACCAGTTTAATAGATTTTGGTTTAATGTCCAAGCAAGCACCAAATAAACATAACATTTGTGTGACAGCTTATAAATCAGCATTCCTATCGGTTAAGGTTAAATTTACTAAACTGAATAACATACTGAGTTTTACTGCAGTCCTCACTGCTCCTCTCCACCCGGCAGGACATTACTCAGCGGACACTATTGACTGTTAATTTATATGCTGGGGAGTGGGAAAGATGAATATTTATAGTATTTTACAATTATTCTGAAATACAGTAAGATAGTGTTTGAAATCCACCGTAAATGTACAGGAATTTGTTCTGCTTAAAAGGTGCTATCATGTTTGTTTGTTTTTTTTTTTATATTAGCATGGATCAAATGTCTGTGTATGAAACATGTTGGCATGCCAGAAAATTATTTATAAACAATTCATCTAAGTTCCGCAGAGTATTACAGCATTGTCCAGCTAATTGTTCTTTTGCTCTAGTTGCTGTTTTACTTGAGTCATCAGCATCCAAGCAAAAAAGCTATAGAAACCTGCAGTGCAGTATTCACCCATTACAAACAGGAAGCAAGCAAAGTTAGCAACCAGCTGGTGAATGTAGTGAACCATTTAGCAGCTAAAGAGTCAGATATTTCCTTCAGCAGATGGTGGAGACCAAAATCAATGCTGGCAGTTAATGTAGGCTTAAAGGGTGTATTGTGGCATAACTTTGAAAAATGGTAACTGCTAAACCTGTTAGTCAAAGCATGAAGGACATGAGGGTCATACTGCACTCACATATTCAAATGACCTTCCTGTTTTTCCTTCTCTTGTGCAGCATTAAACTGCTGTGAAGGGGATATTCTCATTTTGCTGGACTCCTCGGGAAGTGTGGCAAACTATGAGTTCTCACGCCTGCTGCACTTTGCTGCCAAGCTGCTCCAACCCTTCTCGCTGGGCAGTGGGCATGTGAGAGTCGGTCTGCTGCATGTAGGAACCAACCCGCACCTTGAATTTAACCTGGATGCCCACAATAAACAGGAAAGTCTACAGAAAGCTCTGCGCATTGTCAAACAGCTGCAGGGAGACACCAACACTGAGGCAGCACTCATAGAGGCCCAGCAGTACCTGACAAAGACAAGGATAGATGTGCCAAAAATTCTGCTGTGGCTAACTGATGGGGTGCAGCCCGGAGAGGTGGATAAGCCAATGTCAGAGCTGAAGGCGCAGGGAGTTTCCGTGTTGGCTGTGTCTACAGTACATGGCAACTACCAGGTGTTACAGCGTGCAGTGACACCTCCTATAGAGTCCCACCTCTACTCTGTGGACATAGATAACATCGACATCATCACAGAGGACATAAGGGAGGCTATCATCAGTATGTGTGTGTTTGAAATATGAGCTTCAGTACAGTAGAAGCAGTCACTGCATTCACAGTAGATGTTAAATCATTATTTGTATGTGTTGTTTAATGACAAAATGGTGAATTTATGTGAAATTACTCATTTTTCTTGATTTGATCTCACTTCCTTTGCTCATTTGTCCCCTTATCTACCTCTTTACCTCTACTCTACTCTTATTTACAGAAATTATTCGAGCAAAACGGTTAAGTGTGGTTCACTTGACATCCCACAGTGCTGTGCTGCAGTGGCGACCTGTTATAAGCACAGGCAACGGTTTCTATAAACTCTTGTACAGCACTGGTAGTAGAAACACTGAAATCAGACGCAATCTCCCAGGTGGCTCAAGCTTTGCAGAGTTGATCAACCTCCAGCCCAATACCACCTACACAGCCTTCCTCACCCCAGAGTCCAACCAGAGGCTGTTTGATACTCTAGGAGTTAACTTCACCACTCTTCCTGGTGAGAAAATTTAACTTAAGATGGATTTTCACTTTAGACATTTGAACATCTGTGTGATTAGATTTCAATGTATTTACATTTTCATGCTATGCACTCAAGTGAAAAGAAAGGAAGGACTAGACAGAAATAGTTGGCAAAACAATCTCACTTCAAGTTCCATTCACTAGCTAATCTAATTGAGTGCTTTCAGTTATTGCTAAAAATCTGTTAAAAGTTATAAATGCTTCAATTTCTCTTCTTTTTTTGATAGAAATATATAATTAAACTGACATTCAACAGGCCATGTGAGGTTTGTTTCTAGACATATGAACATGTCATTAGGGAGCCACTTAAAATACTAATACATTAGACCCTTTATTTGTACAACTGCAGCAATCAAATCTAATTTTTCTGATTCCACCGAGTACATACATTCATCATCATCTTGCCTACCTGCACTCCTCTCAGATGTTTCAAGCCCATCAGTGGTATCACTGTCAGACGCAGGCCCTCATCAGATCCGTGTGAGCTGGGGTCCCCTGCAGCCGGCTCAGGTCAAGAGATATACAGTGGAGTATGGAGTGATTCCGAGTGGCCGAGTCCGGACCATGAAGTTTGACAGTCAGGTGAATTCCACCTTACTGACTGGTCTGGATCCAGGCACTAAGTACCTGGTCACAATCAGTGCTCTGTATGTGGATGGGAAGGAAAGAGCCATGTCTGTGAAAGCATGCACTCAGAAAGGTACATTTTAAATGTTTTATGTCTTTATGCATCAGTTGCAATTCAGTTATTGTTGATTAAAAGTGTCCCATTTGTTCTGCTTATTTCCCATTATTGAAATTTGGCATTTAGGAGTTGCCATTTCAGAGGTCTTTTGTAATTCAACCTTTTTTCCATTGTATCAGCTTCATAAGACCAGGTCATTTACTTTCTGTTGTTTCCTTTTATGTGTTTCCCATGATAACCTGCAGCAGCTCTTTCTCCCCTGGCTGACCTTCAGCTGACCCCAGTGGACCATCAGGAGGTGCAAGTTGTATGGCAAGGCCACGAGGAGGGCCTGAGAGGCTACTGGCTTAGTTGGGTGAGAGAAAACTCCCTTAGCTCCTCAAAGCCCTCAGTGTCGTCCGCCTACCTGCCTCCTACCTCTCATTCCACACGGCTCACACATCTCCCCCAAAGCAGTCAAGTGTGTGTGTCTCCTGTGTACAGCTCAGGCAGAGGAGACGGAATATGTTGCACTGCAGAGAAGGAAAGAGGTTGACCAAGCTGAGTATTATTATCTCCTTTTTTTATTCCTGCAATTATATTCATACATTGCAGGCTTAGTTCATTAGAGGAAGTGTATTTTCCCCTTTTTCTCTTTCTTCTCTCCCTGATAGATTCCAGTCAGTGGGGTTAACAACCACAGTCTGCAGCAATCAGACTGTTGGAGCGACAAAATAGGTTATATCAAGCATTTTGAGTGGTGGATGCACAAGATAACATCCAGGAGTGAATAATATTTCTTAAGTGAAAATTTCATCTCAAAATAAATTATAGTGACACAACAGGCTTTATCGCATAACCCCAGCCCTTGGTCCTCACAGTGGCTGAGCAAATATGGCACAATTTATTTTCCTTTATGGGAAAACTGTCTACTACAGCTACACAAAATCATTTAAACATATCAGAGTTATTAGAGGAACATACACAAAGAATACAAGAGGAAGGAGATGTGGCAGTAATGTTCAAGAAAAAAGTGTATTTATTTGACATGGAAAAGTTTTTTCTTCCATGAAAGTTTATTCATCAGGGTAAAATTTTGTCCTGCCCATCAGCTTTCTTGATCATCTGTCACCGCTTTTAAATCCTAAAACCCGTTCAAGACAAAGCTTGACTAAAGTTTGAAGGGCATTTTTGCTTACAATGTCTGAAATAGGGGCTACAGGTCATAATATTCTTGAGAAAATTTCTCGGTACATGTGTGGACCATAAACTATGAAATATATTGGTGTTAATTGAAGATCTGAAGTTTGTCAGATAAAAGCATTACTACCTTGATAAATCACTGCATGAGAGTTGTTTCTTTTCACTTCATTACTCATTATTAATCACTGAAAATAAAAATAAAAAACAAATCAAAGATTCACAATGTTTCCTTCCCATTTTTGGTTTTTAGTTTTCATGTCTATGTTGTTTAATCAGTTGGCAACATGAATAGCTGAGTAAGCTAATCAGAGAACTGCGCTTAGTGTTTGTCTTTGATAAGCAAAGTGCTTTCTCTCACTGATACAATCATTCCTTAGTTTTTTAAACTTACAAGAACAGTTTAACTAGTAAAAATTGTCATAGTGTATATGCTTTGTGTATATATTATTCTGATTACATACAACAAAGTTGTGTTACACAGCGTTATCAGCCAAAAAGAATCTATTGTGAGTCTACAAACAAAGCAACAAAAAACTCATTTTGATTATCTTTAGTGACTACACGTCAGCTTATTATGTCATCTGTGGCCTCTGAAGTGGCTGCTGACAGGATGAATTGTTCTTTTTATCAGAATCATTTAAAATGTTCTGATTATGAAGCTGATTGAGAAAAATGTTTTTTGTTTGCTTGCTTGCTTGCTTGTTTTGTTCACTATCTTGGTTTCACCCATAGACATTTATCCACATATCATACACTGATGTCACAGGCAGGAGTGTGTCTGCATTGCAGTTAGTGATTAAAGAGGACATGCTGCCTGCAAAGCATAAAGATGATTATTGTATGTTCTGTCCTCAGCTCTTTTGCAATACATTTCTTACTGAATCAGCTTCCTTTTGACTGTACATTATTAATTCTCATAAGCAGTGCCAATAGTGAATATGTACTGTGAATATTATTGTTTTATTATGTTATGGTTTTGTATTTATATGCTTTGCTTTATATGGTAAGTTTTTTAAATGTGTTTGTACAGCGTCCATATGCATTTGATTTTTTTTTAAAAATGTAAATAAAAATGTAAATACTACTGTAAAACATTTTGTTCTTTCTGGAATTTTGGTATTTGGTTGTTTGTGGTGCCATCTAGTGACTGTTGGCTGTAATCAGAAATTGAAAACTAATTGGTAAGCTTCATGTTATCTTGTCAATGTAACAATTGTTTATATATACGGTTTGTCCAGCCTTAATCATTGTAATGGACTTTAAAAAATCAGTGGTTGTTTGAAGATGTAATATGTTTTAAAATTTAATGTTGCAATTACATACACTTCCCAGTGTCCCAGTGATCACATTCAGTAAGGACTTAAGTCTGTAGTGAATAAAAGTGTCTGTTAAAGGCACTCATGACATAAATCTCTCACTGCAGGATTGAAGATAGTCATTGCATTGCATGTTTAATAAGCACTGTGAGTGATATCAAACTTTTTGTGCATTTGCTTAAAGCCTGCCAACAAGCAAGTACATACATGTGCATGGACAAAGAGTCTTCTACTTAATGAAGCTGTAATGAATCAAACTGCAAAGCAAGCAGATTTCATATAAGGAAGCTGATTAATCTCTTGTGTTTCATTAACATGCTGCTTGAGCTCCCTGAAGAATAAAAACTAGCTAACAGTCGGCCTAACAGAGATTACCTTACTAGAATGTAGCACAAAGACACCTTTGCTGTCTGTTTTATGGCTTGATGACACAGACAAGATCAACTTCCTCCACTGGCTCAAAGAAGGAGTGTCCTAAGTTGACTTACTGCACCTGTAAACACCAAGAAGCACAAAACACCAGTGGAGTGATTACTGTGGTGCCCACCATGTTAGCAGCAGGTTGGAGGACATATGATTTAAGACTTTACATCAGCTGTTAGAACTGCTACACAGATAAGGCTGCAATGATTGTCCCCATGGAGGGGAATGGAGATGACGAGCTTGTGGGGATGGGACTTCGCGTCTCTGTGTCCCCTGTACAAACTGCCTTTTACATCATCCTGGTAATGCTGGGCATCCTGGGTAATGGAACTGTGGTTGGGGTGATTGGTAAAAGTGTTATGATGGATCGTGGAGGGGGAAGCAACTCAGACATCATTATCATTAACATGGCACTGTCTAACCTGCTGGTGTCTGTGTTGAGGAACACATTGCTTATCATCTCAGACGTGGGACTCGAGGTATGTGGTATTCAAGTTGAAAGTAGATTTTGGGTTGTAAGCCATTAAATTAGAGTTTACAGTAATGACTGATAGATGGAGCTTCCCAATCAGTCAGGCTTTAATTAGTTCAAAAGAAGGAAGTTTATTGATGGACGTGAGTACAAGATTAGGTGAGGAAACATACCAAATCATTGAATATGCACCCGTTTTTCTTGTTCTCTTTTTTTCACAGCTGTACTCATCCAAAGAATGGTGTCAGTTCCTGATGGGTGTCTGGGTGTGGCTGCGATCAGTCAATGTGTGGTCAACACTGTTTCTCAGTGCCTTCCACCTGCGGACCCTGAGGCGGGTAGCTCCTGGTATTGGGAACCTTCACGGCCCTCGGGGTGCTCCCAAGTCCATACTGCTGAGTCTTGGCCTCATCTGGCTAGTCAACTTAATTTACTCCATTCCTGCTCATATCTATTCCACTAATGGGAATATAAACAGCACAGAGGTGAGAAAGAGAGAGCCTCATGCAACAGGTAGCTGCATAGCCTTACAGCATCAGTAGTTGTAACCTATTTTCTACTATTCATGTATACTTTACATTAGAACTAGTCACTTTGCACCATGCCACTGTATGTTTTAAATTAGCACACATTTTTAATTTCATAGATGCGTTGGTTTCCATCCATTTCTCATTCTTTAAAAAGCTTGCTTGCCTTGTATAACACATTGCTGTGAACAACAAATATAGATTTATGTTTGTCACATTATTGTTATGAGTTTAATAAGTTCTTACTTGGCAAGGCAGAATTCAGCCTGCATTTGCATTACTAGGCTATAATATAAAATTAAATTGTTAAAAGAATTATGCTGATTTCATGTTTTGGATATGAATATCTCTGAACTCTGTTAATTGATTACAAACAAAAAGCAATGGGTGTCTGCATTAGTAAGAGCAACACATCATTCTAAAACAATGGTCAACAACAATGTGAAGTACACAGGGTGCAACACAGTTGGTTCTGTAAATTAAATGCTCACTTTTAATTAATTGGGGCTTTAAAAGCAGTTTAATTTGTTGATTGCTTCATGCAGATTTAGGCTTTTAACAGCATCAGTCTCTTCCTAAGTCAGTGGTGTTACTGGTTATATATTTATATATGGAGGATGCATACTTATTTTTTCTCCACACTGCTAGCTCAGGATACATGTGACCCACTTTCCTCCATGTTTCATCTCCTCTCTCTTGCTCTCTTACAGACTCTGATGTTAGTGAGCAGCACAACGCGCCCCCTGCTGGGTTGTGTGTGGAACTTTCCGTCCAGCTATAGCGGCCTGGCCTATGCCACCACATCTATGGTGATCCATGAAACAATTCCTATAATACTGATGGCCTTTACCAACTTAGGCTCTCTTTACACACTGTACACACATGGCAGGGTGCGCAGCTCAGCACATGATGCACCAGTCATAAAGCGAGTACCAGCTGAGAGACGAGCAGCCAAGGTGAGGAGGAAGAGGGTGAGCTTGTCAAAAGCTCACTGAAGCCACGTTCATCATGTAGACAAAATAAGTAAAAGATAGGTCTGTCATGTTTGCAGCTTGACAGACTGGACACATAAAAGTAAAACACATGCATCTGTTTTAGTAACATGTGTATTGGATATAAGGTGAACATTTTTCATCATGTCTCAATATCAGAGTTTCATTCCATAACTCATTGCATTGATTGCCCCTCCAGGTGATTCTTGCTCTCATCATGCTCTTCATTGCATCCTGGGGAACCAGCATTATATCTGTCAACTATTTCAACTACAACCGTGGCTCATCTGCTGAATTTCTTTTGGTCATTGCTAGATTTGCCAATATTATTTTCATTGCCATGTCACCAGTTGTTCTGGCAGTCGGCCACCGGCGGCTGCGATCCTTCATCAAGTCTGCACTTGTTCACTGATTAAGCACTGCAGGTGAAACTTAAACAATACTGCTGAGCATAAACTGTCATGAATGATCACTTGCACCATCCTGCACAAAACATTTAAAGGAGATTTATGGTTATAAATTATCTTTTACTCTGCCAATCTCCATGTGTGTATGCGACTTTAGCGCTGCATCATTGAGTGGATGGAAAAGCAACTGAAAGCATCTTTATGTAGATGAATCTGATAGTTGTGTGACATTTTTATTTTACAGTTCATATAAATGCTAAAAAATGAACAAAATACCATCAGATTTATGGAAAATTGTCAAAAACGTTTATTTCAATTACACTGATACATGTGATAATTATATTCAGTTGATGTCTTGTTCATTTTACTTTTGGGTTTAATGTAGAGTTGGTGTGATTTGAAAGTAGAATCAAATGATTACTGTTACGGGTACTGGATCCTTTGGATCACATCATCAATCTAGCATTTATTAATGAGACCCATAGTTTTATTCAAGTTATTAGTTAACTTCTTGTGTCACCCTGTTTTTAAAAGTTTGGAACTCTGTTTGTAGATGTATTGATTAAACACATGGCCAAAGAGGGTGATGTAATAGTAAAACACAAAAGGATCACATACGATAAATCAATAGCATTGAACTTTAGTGGACAGAGAATTGTTTTATTTAAATGTCTGAGTTTTTGTTTTTTGAGATTGAAGACTGATTGGATTTAGTTTGAGCTGTTGAAGGTTGTTATTCAGGACCTTATTGTTGGCAAGTGTGTATTTTTCATTGTTTAAAAGCATATCAGAGCTATTGCTTGTTTTCTTTAACTTTGTCCTCCACATTTATGACCTGCCTCTCTTTTTGAACAACAAATATGGTTTGTTTTCCTTTCTTTTCTTTAGCTTCTGGGGAGTCATTCCCAACTTTAGTGTCTGTATTTTGACATTTAAAAACTTTACACCACCCAAGTATCATACTCATGATTTTCCTCCTCAGCTTGCCATGTCCCAGGGCCACCACCATGGGACTGAATCCTACAAACAGCGAAGCAGAGAAATGAGATACAGTTAGCAGCCCTTCAGCATGGTGTCCTCCATCATGGTTGTAGTATGTCACTGCAGCAACCTGTAGGGCCCAACAGACCACAAAGAGTGACACCAGTGACATGATTACATGGGCTGCTTTGCGTTCAGTGGACACATGTTTGTCCAGCTCACTGTGAGTTCCTCCAAACTCTCCCCCTGAGGTGACTGCTCTGATGTGCTTCGCCAGAGCATGCAGGGTGGCCAGGTTGGTGAAAATCATCAGCACCAGTGGCAACACCTCATTGAGTGCCAGCGAGCTGGAGGCAAAAGCTGAGCCCTGTTCATCGGAGGGGAACTCCCAGATGCAGCCCAGCAGAGGCCTGGTGGTGCAGCTGATCACCATCAACTCCACAGTGGCATTGCCATGAACATGGGTGCTATATACCAGAGCAGGGACAGAGAAGGCTAGATTAGCCCCCCACACCAGACCCAGAACAATCCAGACTCGCCGCCTCTCCCGCTGTTGTGCAAGAGGTCCAAATATGACATGCTGCCGTTTCAGTGTAGTGCAGTGGAAGGCGCTGAGGGCCAGAGTCACCCAACAGCCCACAGCTCGCCACCACACCCACAACAGCATGAAAACTCGGCACCAGCCTGGAGACAGAGATACATCCAAACCCAGATCTGACACAAAGATGGGAACTGTGCGAAAAAGCGAGGTCAGCAAGTTTGCCAGTGACAGGTGCACCAAAATAGTGTCAGAGGGAGGGAGCCGCCGAGATGGACTCTGAAAGGCTGTCTGAAACACCTGCGAGTGAATGAAGACAAAGTAATAATGAGAATCATCTTAACAGAAACATTCAGCTCAACTTGTGGATAAAATTATCTGTGTTTTCTCACCACATGGATGACCAAGATGTTTCCTAGGATGCCAGAAAAGACCAGGAGCCCAAACAAAATAGCATCTACTGTGAGGACCTCTGACATGGCATCATTGTCTACATGGCAACATAGTGTGCTCTGTCTTTGTGACAATCACCAGTGTGAGGGTCAGAGTGAAACATCTAAGCTTCATATATACACCACTACTCCTGCTAATGTTCCTCCTGGTGTTTTATATATACGCAAGCAGACAGATAGATTCATTACACACATTCATATATCCTGACTCAGCTCAAGGTCAATTTAGTTGAATATGTTGATGAACTGAGGCAGCAAAGGTAAGCACTTTCCACATTTTATTTCCACACTGCCAACCAACTGCAAATGCAGTGCTGTCTCTTGACCTGAACAATCACGTCAGCAGGTGTGGGTCATTGTTATTTGTTGTGTTCATAGCAACCTGTTCCCATTAAATTATTTATACAGATTATCATGTGACTCTGCTGTGGACCAGTGATCTGCTTATTTGTTTTTTAGCAATTCTACTTAATGTGCCATTTCTACAGTGGCTACAATACTGTTTCTGAGCATGTTTTAAACATGCTTTATTTCCCTTAATCCTTTAACTAAAGTAACAAACAAACAAACTGTAAGCAAAAAAGGAACATACTGAAGCCGAAGCTTATTTTTGCCTATCCTGTACAATCCATAAAGCAACCCGGAATATCAGTAACACAAAGAAAAAGAAAAAAACAACAAACACAAGCGTTGCTTTAAATTGTTCTTCTTAATTTCACATTTCAGTCATTTTACATTATAATGCTTTATTATTTTACTTTTCAATGTTTTTTGAAACTCAACAAAGATCTACACAATTTCAAATCATTACTAAGTTCATTCCATAATTCAACTCCCAAAAATGAAACTCATCTGTACTTAACATTAGTTCTCACAATAGCTATTTCAAAGACACCCAACCCTCTTAAATTACAATTTTTTTCTCTCAATATATTATTATTTTTTAAGAATTTGAATACAGGGGGAATACTTTTATTCTTTAGTCTAAATAGTATTAGTAATGTTTTTAAGTCTATCTAAGAATTTTAATTATTAATTAATTATTAATTTGTAGTTTCACAAAAGGAAGCTTTACTTATTATTCTTATCATCCTTTTCCGAATTTTAATTATAGGGTTTATCTATATTCTGTATGTAAATAACAGTTAATATCAGACTATCAATCAGCCATACCAGTAACTGCAGATTATACAGAATTTTTCTAGTTGTCCCATGTGACCTTTTTGGAGCAGGTAGTGCTGAGCCAGTCTTACTGATGCAGCATTTTTCTCTTATTAGTCAGCCATTCATACCCACTCCCTTGGTACTAATTGTTTGCTTGGTTGCAAAGTTTTTCTCTTGGGATTAGGCAATCATTCAATTGAATAATATCTCATTTCACGATGAAGATACAAGCTTGGGAGATAATGATACATCTTGATCACATGTCAATATTTTTTTTTAAATTGTGCTTGAGATCATTTATTATCAAGAGACTTTTTCCATTTAAAGTTCTATCATGTAAAATATTAAACAGCAGAAGCTTGGTAAATTGTATTATTTTCATTATGATGTTAAATTAAGAATATAAGAAGGTAACTTCATTTAGTAATAATCAAAATGTAAATAATGGGGCCCTTTTGCCTCAAGGCATCTCTGATGCTCCAGACGTTATTTTCACATTTTCAGAATAATTATTTTGTGTTGACACTGTGTCAGAGAAGCCTTATGGAGTGAAAGCTTTTGGAGCTGTTCGGATTGCAGTGTATCTGTTTGTGTGATCACTATCAAAACAGTGGACACAATGGCATGAATATCCACAAGTATACTTCCATGCAGCCCACACAAAATACAGCCTTAAAGTGGAGAACAGTCCGACAGTTTCAACAAAATATGAACATTATGATTTGTAGTAGCAGTTACTACCCCAATTGTGAAAATAAGGGGTGTGAATGTATTGGGTGTATTTATTTGATAATGAAATAACTTCCTGATAACTTCATAAAGTGCATTTCCCAAAAATGTAATACACTTTTTAGCAATAATGTAATAAAGTATTGCATTATCGGGAAGTTATTACATTGGACTCAAGTACATTATCAGGTTCTACAAGGGTGCATCTATTTTTGTAGGTAGGCTAACTGTGACAGTGGGTGTTTTTGACAGCAGCTTTGGTTTGGTTTGATGTTGGGTGGGATGCACGTTAAAACCCTCCATCAGTGCTGCTTGTTGTCTCAGTATCGTCAAACACCTGCAGCATTGGGTGTGCGTGGGTAGGAGGGTGGGTGAGTGGGGGTAGTTGGTATGATGACTCACGAACTGAGTGTTGATGACTACTATGTTGTGCACGCTCACGGCGCGCGCTCCGTCCACGTGCACTCTAGCACAGCAGGCATCAAAGCATTTACGTCAAGCCAGACAGGAAGAGGGAAAGAAAAATCCGATGATACGATAGCCAGGTCCTCGCGTCCCAGCGAAAGAAGTAGGTGATTTTCCAGAAATTAATGTAAACAATAGTTACTCGTATCGTCATTTAGGTTGTGTTAACTCCATTCTGCAAGCCGGCTCATCCCATGCAAGGTCATACTCAGAGCTGCATGATTAAATATTATTTCTGTCGCAGATGCACACCCGTTCCTCTCGCCCATGGACGCGCTATCCTGTTTCAGACGGATTTCACTGAAGCAGAGCTGATCTTATGGCAGTCATCAGCCAGCATTGTACAAAACTGAACAAGTGTGCGTGAAAACAAATCGACCAGAGGAAGGGACATGAAAAGCCAACAACGACCATCACTGCTCGCCTTATCTGCGCTCCTGCTCTGCACGTTACACCAGGCAGCTGTGTCCAGCTGCAGCTCAGCCTCACCAACATCATCAGCATCAGCAACATCCCCATCAGAGGTGAGAGGCAGAGATAATTTGGGGACGCTCCATAACTGGCTAAAACAGAGTAACACCAGTTTCAACTATGGCAATCACAGCCAGGAAAGTAGGCCATCACCAAAGCTAAAAGAGGTATTAGGCCATGTGAATAGCTTCAACACCAGCAGAGGCAACATTACTACTGTGATATCTGAAAGGGCTGGCAGACCAAGCTGGGGCACAGAAAAACGTGTCTCACCACTGTGTGCCTACCGAGTGATTGAGGGAGGTATTGGGGGGCAGCTCTGTTTCCGACAAACACTGTTTGGGTACAAGTGTCTCAAGGGAGACTGCAGGACTGTGGTGTCTTTGGGGAACCTAGTGGCAAATATTCTTATTAATGGCAGTGTACTGTTACAGTGGACCCATGAGAAGGAGTCCAACATGACTGTCCAAGACATCAAGGGAAAAGAAGCTGCAGCTTTCCAGAAGAGTGATGGGACAAATTTAACAAAAGAGGACACTCTAAAATCTAACCCTGTTTTTGGTGTCCGACGCCACAGACGGGGAGGCTTCGAGTTGAGCTGCTGGTGGAATGGAAGCTATACCCAGTTTGAGTGTGCAGGTGTCCATCTTGGATCTGACTGCAGGGACTTTCTCCTGACCGAGCTGCACGAGAACATCCCTTACCGCATCTGCCTGCGCTCCCTGGCCCACTCCCAACCAGCTCAGAGGGCAGATCAGAAGGACTGTGTGGAGTTTACCCTGCCACCGTCTGGGATGCAGGACATTGTGATTGCCATGACAACAGTGGGGGGAGCCATTTGCGTGATGCTGGTCATCATCTGCTTGCTGGTGGCATATATCACAGAAAACATAATGAGCCCCACGACACAACATTCGTACTCCTACCGCACTCACTCGCGCCACTAAGGTTAACACTTAAAGATGCACTGCTAAATGAATAAAAGGGCCTTCATTTAACATCTATTATGACCATATCTAATCTCATCATCATCACTCAATGTCAATAATTATTTTTTAAATAGCCACATAATATGGTATGTGAATATGAATTGAAGCACAATCTAATGTGGCTCTGAAAGAAATAACATGCCTTGTCAACCTCTGCGAGGATGCACTGAACCAAAAGTACTGATAGCCTAAATTTAGTAAACAGTAGTTTACTGTGTTATGTTTTTGTTTAGGGGTTGTCCATGATTGAGTCTGTCAATCTATATGCTGGCAGCATTTATACAGCAATACAATTAATGAAAAGCTTCGAGTACATCAGATACAGCAGATTTTGTTTGCTAAATGTGCAACCTGTGAAAATGTCCACATTGACCCTATACTTGCTAGGGGTACAGGAAAATGAAACTGACTTACTTTTTTCCACTTGACTAGTTTTGCTTTTAGGTCTGCGAACAGTATGTATTTGTACCATTTTGTTAAGGGCAATACAATCTTGTGTACAATCTCCAAATACTGTGCCAAACATCTTAAGAGTTATAATGCCTTTATGTCCTGCTGTCAGTGAATAAAGTATCATGAGGTCATTTGTAATACTTTGCAACTTTCCTTATTTTTCTGTGTGTTTGTGTGAGAGTGTGTTTAGATGTTTGCTGTCACATCACAGGATGATCAAAAACAGACAAGAATTTAAAATGATTGAACAGACACTAACCCTTATGAGCTCTGTTATGTCTGTTAATCACCAAAGAGAAAACAGTGTCCGATGCTATTATTGAGCATGTTTTATTGAGCAGCAAAAAAACAACAAATTAAATTAGGAGTGGTAGGTATGGTTAAAGTTCTTCTTTCTTTCATTATGCTATTCAATATATCTAATATTTCACTAC
The DNA here is from genome assembly GCA_024605115.1 of Rastrelliger brachysoma. Taxonomy (NCBI): domain Eukaryota; kingdom Metazoa; phylum Chordata; class Actinopteri; order Scombriformes; family Scombridae; genus Rastrelliger; species Rastrelliger brachysoma. Next base: position 32,750 of record JANJYP010197280.1, read on the forward strand.
ATCAATCTGATATGGTAAATCGTTTCTTGGCTGATCATTAAAATGAACTACCTGAATATTTGAAAGTAGTTCATCACATAAATACAATAATTATATAAATATGTAATAAAGCCTATGCAGTGACATTAAAGGTGGAACTGCCACAGTATAAAAGTATGAAAGTAAGTCAAATTTAACAAATTCATGTGGTCTCAGGGTATCATCATATAAACAATGATCACATGAAACAATAAGTCCAGTGCAAAATAATACATAAAAGGGTTACAACGATTTGTAGATTAATAAAATAGTTCTCAACAAACAAAAACAACAAATAATTGATGGACCAATCAGAATTACCAATACCTCTAGCACAAAGATTGATTTAATTTTCAGCAACAAGCCGGACAAAATTACCAAAACTTAAAACCTTACAGTTGGGCTGCCTGATCATAATTTAATCTTAGTGGCTAGAAAAGTGAATGGAAGTTAATGTCCTGTCTTTGTTCAGAGCACAAACTCCATGAGGATACCAAAGGATAAAAAGGAGGATTTTAATAAGTGAGATGGCCTGATAATTTGGACTATACTAGCCAGCACTTTACAAATAAATTAGACAAAAATGTCTAGAAATAAAAATAAAAAGCCTTCCTTTACATGGATAAATGAAACTATAGCACAAATGATGAAAGATTGAGATCAGACCCTAAAAATATCAATGAAGACCAAACTGACAACTGATATGCACAAATTTACATCATTAAGAAACAAAGTGACAAGAGAACTTTGGAAAGCCAAGGCAAACTACTTTCTTGAAATAATAGTAAATAATAAGGGAAACTCCAAAAAGATATGGCAGCAAATAAAGACATTAACAGGACAAAATAAAACTAGAAAGCAGATTGAATTGAGGATCAATGATACCACTACCACTAAAATATTTAAATTTTTTTCTGTTCCTGGGTTGAGAGTGTTATTTCCTGATTGCTTGAGTTTAGCTCCAGCTTCATGGACAAATTATAGGTCAGCCTTCTAGACAGAAACATTCAGCAGATGCATTCTGCTATACATGTTTATTTCCAGTTTATTATGACATGACTATAGCTATAAATGCAAAGTTTGAACATTATAATGGTCCTTATTAATCTGGACCAAGAAGTCAGGAAAAAACCTCAGGAACAAATTGTGTGTACTCAACAAAATGAAATGATGGACTGAAGCCTTAAATCACTATTTTGTAGAATCTGTGGTTACTATTAACAACAGTTTTCCCCTATAACAGCAGAATAGGGTCAAGGTACCAAATTTTGCTGGACCAATTTGTAATTTAGAAAGAATGTCTGAAACTCAAGTTGCAAAGGTGATTGAAATGGATTCTCAGAGATCTTGCCTGTTTATTGATTAAACCTATTACTCACATCGTTAATATTTCAATATTTGTGGACAGGGGAGTTTCCCTGAATACTGGAAACCTGCAATTGGTGTCCCCCAAGAGTGATGACCCTCACTCAGTATCAAATTGCAGACCATTAAGCATTCTTCCTGTCATGTTCAAGGTCATTGAAAAAAATAGTGGCAGACCAACTAATTCCTCATTTAAATTCTCAGCTCTTACGTGCAATATGGTTTTAGGGCCCATCATTCAACAGAAACAGCAACAGTCTACTTTATTGTTCAGTCTTGATGCCAATTCTTTTCAGTTTATATATAAATGATTTACCATCGTTGTGCCAAGGCTGCGAGATTGTTATGTATGCAGATGATATCACTTTCAGATGTCATGTTAAAAAAGTGAGCGAACTTCTCAAATCTAGGCTTAGAATCTTAGAAATCATGTCTACACAAGCTGCTCTCTCATAATATCTCAGATTAATTATTGTTTAGCAACCTGAGATACTGTTAATTTCACCGGTGGAGAAAAAAATGCGGGTTTGAGAGACGTAAACTGCCTCAACAGCGTTAAGTACCATCTGCTCCCATTTATCGCTACCATGGTGAGCGGAGACAGCCAGAATCAGGTCAGAGATGCCACAAAACAGGAGCGATTATACCATACCGAATATCTTCAGAAACATTCTTTTATACATTTTAGGAGACTATAGCCAAAGGTTCAAATAGCTTGGGATTTCCCTTTAAATATACTTACCCAGGTAAATTTACTTGTTACTGTAACTTTCCACCACCACAATGTCACTAAATTGAAATTTCAAGTCAGAACGTTTTAGGACACTGTCCTGTGTGTGTTCACGTCGTCAGTTGCACTATAGTATAAATATATGTGTCTGTTTTTTACAGTCTATGTGTCTAACTATGGTCTTAAGGTCTTTTTTTTTTTCCTTGAATTCTTTCTTTATTGAAAAAATAATGAATACAATTAAGAAAACAATGTACAGGAAAGGACAGAACATTAAAAGGACAGGAAAAATAAAAAATAAAATAAAAACAGGAAAGGAAAAAAAAAA
>JANJYP010197356.1:0-11615 GCA_024605115.1 Rastrelliger brachysoma
TAAGATCTTGAGTGTCTGATGTATATAATTTTGGGTTTAAACACTATTTTTGGGTATTTTAATCTTTGTGTACATCTCTCAGGGTAGGCACACATTTGTCTATCCTCCTGAATTTTTTTGTAAAGGTCAGCGTGCCACAGGGGTACTTTAGTCTGGAATACATCATTTCTGATTAAATGGCAGCTTGGCCATGTTTGTCAGAATAATAAATATATTACCACCACTTTATTATTTGCTGGCATGTTAAGACTGTAACTAACATGTTAGTCAGACTTGGTCATCGTGAAACCACTCCTATCATTTACTAATGACTGAATCATTGTATTCTTGTGCTGAGATATTTCGAAACTCCTACATCTGGAGGCTTGCGCTGAATCAGTCACCACGTCAAATTGTCACATAAACAAATGAATCAGCAGTTGAAAAGACCAAAATTTAATAAGCATATGTCTGGCATTGTTTATTGTGATAACCATTTTAATTGAGTCCTTGCTCCTCTCCATCCTGGCGGTTCCTGCCGCAACCCACTTCATTCCTAAATGAGCTATTCTGCCATCTCTCACTGTGATTTGGCAGTAAGACACACTCAGCACTAGTCAGGAGTTACATTAATCAGCCCATCTGCTCCTTACAAACTGTGGTTTGCACTTCAAAGATGTCTCTCACGCCAGCTACTGCCAAGAGGTGCAAGCCTGATAATTTGCAGAAATAATCCAGCAGAGTGTTGTTTCTAAGACATATTGGAGAAGAGAGTTGAAAGGGGTAACATTCATTTTACTTTTACTTCCCCAAATAGATGTCTGTTGTTTAACCATGCTGATCAAAGGCTGATGATTGCTGAAAATTACCAGTTGAATGTGTAAAGATGATGTATCCTTAAGTCTTGTACCATATGTGAGACAATAATTAGTGCAGAGCTGAAACAATAAATTAGCCAATCAAAAGAAAATGATTCAGCAACAGTTTTGATAATTAATCAGTTATTATCTTTTTTCTTGCAAAAATGTCTTTCTCTGAAAATCCAACAATCTTCGCAAGATTCCTAGTTTAGAGGATTTGTTTCTTTTCTTTGTTGTATCTGATGGTAAACTAAATCTGTGCTGTTGGCTAAATAAAACATTTAAGCCTGTTTGATGTTGGAATGGGTATTTTTTTCAATAATTTCTGACATTTTATAGATGAAACAGTCATTTAAAGAAAATAGTTTGCAGGTTAACCAAGAACGAAATTGATCCATAGTTGCAGTTATAAATTCTTGTACATTTTATGTGAAATTTGTTATGCAAAACATGTTGGTGTCCAATTTTTGACTCATTTTGACTAATTTTGATTCTGTTTCAGTTAAAAAACAAGAATTACTTACGAGACCTGGATGTTAGTGAATCCCAGAGGGCCTCTTGATCCAGAGTTCCCACAGAAAATGTGATTTTCAGAATTCAAAGAGGACCTATTATGCTTTTCCTTATTTTCAGTAAAATATATGTTACAATATTGAATGATTCATTTTAAACATGGCTGAAATATCAAATCATCACGTAGGCTAAACATATGTAGAAATATGAGTAAAAAGCGCCAGCTTCAGACTGCTATTCCTACAGATTTTTCTACTTTTGTAGTTCTGAGCTTACATCGACTTGTGACGCCTTTCTTTATATTTTCATAAGCTCCAAACACAGCGCACAAGTTGCTCTGCTCCGCCCCGATAACATAATGGTTTTTTCTCCATTGCTTTGGGGGTAGTCACGCCAAGCCATGATTCAAGTCCAGCTGGCACACTGTTGGTGTTATTCCATCACACAGCAAGTAAAATAAAGAGTTTAACTGTTGGAGGTGCTGTAACTCTTCATCAAACATCACCATCACTGTGGCTGGTTCTGCTTGTACTATTCCCCCTGCTTTATGAATAACTGATTGGCTGAGTAAAGAGCTCCAAACATCTCCATATGTGGTTGTGTCAACTGGGTTTTAGTGCCGCTAATGAAGCTCAGCTAATTTGGTAAGGAGCACATTTAATTTCCTGTAAATTCTATACAGTAAAAGTCTTCTGTTTATATAGTCATTTAAAGGCTTTTAATTTGAAGCAGTAAATGTTTATAACTTATATGCCTGACCCTCTGCAAGCATCCAAAAAACTGACCAGTCAGGACCAATTGGACTCATTGAAATGGGGGAAACAGGATCCTGAATGGAGGGTCCCCATAAAAGGTTTTTGAATTTTGAGTCATGCTCACCTACTCTAGTGGAGTCCCAAAATAAACATATACAGTAGAGCTAGAAATGAGCATAATAGGTGACCTTTAGGTCATAAAATGTGTTTTTTTAAATTGAAGTTTTAATCAAGGTAGGTATTAGAGAGATGGTACATGAGAAATATCTCTCCACAGGATTTACTTATTTAAATATGATTTGGTCTTCAGTGGCAACTCAGTCCAGCTCTTTTGTTTTTATGATAATGTTTCAATTGGTTTTTCCACAGGCCGCCACCTGCTCTCACAAAGGTAACAGGATTAAAGAAGTACACAAAACAGTGCAGATGATGCTCACCAGCTAAAGGTGGTTAGTCGGGGGGCTCAGAGGAGACACGAAGCCCTTCATTATTTAGGTGCTAGAATCTGGATAATAATGTTTTCAGTGGAAAACATGAAGGAGAGGAGTGGACTTTAAATTTTGTGATTGTGACTGTTAAAATGAATGAAAGGTACTGTATATGACACCTTATTATACATTCATTCATTTTCCAAACTACTTATCCTCTCTATAGGGTTGCAGGGTTATTGTTTTAAACTGTTGTAATTAAAGGTTTAAATTTAAAGTTTTAACTAATGCAACAGTGGGTTATCTTTTATGGTCAAATTGATATTAAACATAAAGCTCAGCCCTTTTGTATTGCTTTGAATAAGGTTTTATATATTCTTTGTTGTAGTCTTAAAAATGAATTTTTAATTATTAAATAAGATTTTACAATGTGTCCAGTCCCTTCTAACTCCCCTTTCTAATCAGCCTCTGACAATATGAGCAAGCTCAATCCACAATCAATTTCAAAGACTTTATTAGCATCCAAGTCCATGCCTGTGGTCTTGCTGCTACAGAAAACGAACTCTTCTCAGGTCAGACATAAAGTGATGCTCCAATGCTCAGGGGGGTCTTTCTGTGTAGCCTTACCAATCCATTACTGTGACAGCATGTCATGTTGGGGCCAGAGAGCTCGCTCTCCCCAGGGATCTCTAATCCAGGAGGCTGGATCTTTTCCCCAACATATGCCTCCTCCTTGCCTACGACCTTCACAATTCACTGCAGGGATGCCGTTTGGAATAGCAACGACACATGTAGCACGTCACATGCCATATCTGGTGCTGTAATTCTTCTCACTTTCTACAAATCCTGTCACATCCCTGAGGATAATTGGTCCAAATTGGACTTGCCTTAACTTAAGAGCCTCTCAAATGAAAATTCAGATTTGATTCTGCCTGTGTTGTTAAAGGTCAGGTAATGCTAATCAGAAGTATTCATCATACAGTTATGGGATTTGTGTATAAGTGGAACCATTTCATTATTTGTTCTCACTGCGCTTTTGAATGAGATTTTTTTTTTGTCTCGGAAAGTCTGTGTTGTGAATATGTGAGTGACACACGTGTAAACATAATTATACAATATATATAAGCATGCGTTGGTGAGTGGCGTGCCTGTGTTGTCTACGCTCTATGTGTTTGTTTTTGAAGTGCAAACATAACATTAAGGCTCAGAAGTTGATGAGATGCTGAGTTTAATTCCCTCGTCGTGCTCCATGTGTGTCACATTTGTTTTATGCATCGCCGTGGCAGCAGCTGCTCACATTTCCTTGGTGGTGAGACAAACTTACTGAAGCATATTGCATGTCAAATGCAAATTCTTAACATACACTAAATGTGACCCGTACATACGAACTTAGCAAGGATTTACAAATATCTGGTGCAATTCAATCCAAGTTTAATATTGAACAAGTCAAATATCAGAGGAAGCACCAGACTGTCTGTGTTTGCTGTGTGTACGTTTAATTGAAGCCACAATCTCTTTCTAACCTTAAACAAAAGTCTCACTAGATGTGGGACTGAATATGAACAATAGTCTCTGATATTGGATTGATATTAAAGTCCAGAGCTTTGTATGCTCACAGTCCATCTCAAACACCTTCATGTAACTTGTGTAGCAATGCCTTCGCTCAGGAATACATTGCCAGTGAATAAATTTGCCATTAGTGATTATGCTTCCCTTAAATTAGTAGTATATAAATATAATTTCTAGAGGTAATGTCACATTGATAGACATTTTGATTTCACCTAAACTTGATTTTAACTTAATTTACATCTTTTCAAGGTATTGACTGAAAGAGAAATCAGCAGTGAAAAAAAATGCTCATTTAACCTCTGCTTTGGCTTAAAAGTGTTGTTGTACTGTGACCTTGGCCTTCACCTAGACTCATGATGGTTGTGGCAGCGGACAGCGTGGATGCGTAATGATTCTGCACACCCAATGTATGACTGATCGATAGACACTGGTCTCTCACTCTCTGCCCTTATTGATCAGCCAGTGTGTGCCTCCGAGCCAGACTGAAAAAAAAGCCTTTCTCTTCATTACTCAAAGAGCAGTCCAAGCATTGTCACTTCTGATGGAAACCAGCCCTTTTTTTCCCCTGAAGCTGTCTACAGTGTTGAAGAATGAAAAATGCAGTTAAGATCTTTTGGATGGGATTATTATATCAAATGCCCTCATCTTCATCCCCCTCCAGACCAGACGCACAATATCATTTGTAACGTCACTTAAAATTCCAGCTTCTGCCAGAGTTAATAACTCATTTTTTAACTTCCCAGACTGATAAAAAAGTCTATCTTTAGCCGCCTTCAGCTCCAGAGGTTTGGATACATAATAGGCCTTTTTCATCATCAGCAGGCAGCCAACAAAATGAGATAGAAGATGAAGGAGGAGCTGAATGACCTTGTGGAGTAAAAACACTATTAAGTATTTATGAATGCATGTGAGATTGAACATATATGTGCAAAAAGGTCAGAATGCAGGGGATTTTTTTTTGGCTTGTGTTTGCAAAGGCAATAAATCACATGTAGTACAGTGACAGTTTAAAAAATATAGTCTGACACCTTACACTGATGGTATCTGCATGGGAATAAGGTGATAACAAAGAGGGTTGGGAGGATTTATTTCTCCATTTTACACTCTCTAAGGCGCGCCTGCATTCAGCCTCATGACAGTATTATCAAGAAGGCACTTTCACTGCATGTAGAAGACTCTGTGCTGCTCTAGCCATCAATTATTGTTATCCCCATCCTTTGTATCAGTGAAAGGTTCATCTAAGCTGCAGAGCAAATCAAAACAGAATGTTGTCTCTGAATCTGCAGTCAGACCCTGAACTGATACACTCAATCAGTCTGTGTTTACAAGCACACAAAGGAGGACTGCCTGCAAAGGCCGCGGGGGATTTCAGTGTAGTATATTTTCAGCTATTATGTTTAACTGGACAGTGAACTGGATAAATGAAAAAGAGACAAAAACGGACACAAAGAGGAGACAAGAGGTGGGGGACAAGCAGGGGGAAAGTGGTTGTGGGGGGGGGGGGCTTTTTAACCAAAGGCTGTTCAGTAACAAGTGGTGTTGTAAAATGAAGTGTGTCCTCCGCCCAGGGTCTAATTGTTATGTCTGCCCCCACTTTTTGTTGAGCTGATTCTTCTGTGTTTTTATGAGTGGCCTTGCAATTGACACGTACATATACACAAATACACGCCCTGTATGTAACATGTTCATTCCTCAGAGGGAATGTAGAAAAATAGCCTCTCCTCTATACTTGTTCCTGCACTAGCTGGACTGGAAATTATGTAACTTCCTTAACTTAAATCTTTTTTTTTTCTCCTTTACAAAACACTTGAGGTTTTTTTGTTGCCATGGTGACAAACCTCAGACAAAACATCCCATGCAAACTGAGACCCAACTGCAAGGATGTTTTTTCACATCTTTTTTTTTTTTTTTTTCCACTGAAGATTTTTTTTCATGTTCATCAGATTGATATGTATGTTTATGTGCTAACAGGTGTGGCTATGATGGGTTGATGGTGACTACATTAAAATCATCTCACTTCTGTCTATATACATTATGTCCATTTCACCATAGTGCACTGTGCTCCAATAGGTCTTTTGCAAACAAATAGAGATCAATGTCTGTATTGACAGACCTGTCTTTAACCCCTAGATTACTAAACCCAATATTTACTGTCACACCCTGAGGTCAACTCACAAAGAACGGTTCACACACCTTATTTCAATATGTAGAGTACATATGATCATGATTTTTAACTAATTTAAAAAATATATGCCATTTGAAACATGATGAATACTCATTATAAAATAATGCATGAGTGAATCAAAATCAATGAAGAAAAATATAGATTGCCATCAGTTTTCTAAAACATAATGGACCATTTGTGTCTGTGTATGTAGGATGTGAAACAGGGCCCCTACTTAACAGTTACATTTAGGGCTGCAACTAACAATTATGTTCATCATTGTTTTAATATGTTGAATCTTTTTTCTCGATTAAACAATTAGTCTTTTACTCTACAAAATGTCAGAAATTTGATCAATATTTCCCTCAGCCAGAGATGCAGCCAAAAATGTCATCTGCCATCCTATTCAACAAACCTCACCCCAAAGAGGACTCATTGAGGATGAAAGACACCAGAAAATATTCACCATCAAGAAGCTGGAGACAGAAAATTTGAAAGTTGTTGTAGCTAATTTTTTGTCAATCAACTTATCAGTTAACTAACTTATTGTTTCATTGCTAAATATATTCAATATTGTTTCATGTGCAGTATTTTTTCAGTTCATAAGGTAATCATTTGTTCTGCAAAGTCTCTAAAACATTGGTCCATCACAGATATCTTAATATTTCTTGTCACAAGCCCAAAAAGTATTCAATGTATTAAAACAGAGAAAGCAGCAAAAACCTCAGTTTGGAGAAGTGGGAAACAGAAAATACACGTGCCTTATAAACAACTGAAACAATTAATTACTCATTACTGTTGTGTCCATTTGTTATTGACCAATCATTTCAGCTTTAGTGTGAAACCTGGTGCAGCTCAGTGGTCCAGGGTTTCCTTTCACTGAAATGGAAGATCTGGTCTATCGCTGAAGCAGGTGGTGGAGTAATGACCAGGTTGTTGCAGGGAAGGACATCAGAGGAATCAGTAACCTGAATCAGTCACCAGACATGTTTTTATGAAATTATTAATGAAGGTGTGACTTGAAAAGTGCAACATGCATCGGTTTCTCATCATCACAACAAAATGAAACACCAGCAATGAACACTGAACACTGAAGTTTTTATGTTAGCAGTTTTTTTTTTGTTTTGTTTTTTTTACATAGCCTACTTTTTCAAAAAATTTTTCCATAACACACCATAAATATGTGTATTTCACTTTGGCCTTTGATGTTATGGATGAACATCTTGACCAGATCTAAGTCTTGTGCCTCTTCAACTGACAAAATAAATCAAAATAAAATTAGATTCCCATAACACAGTCTGAAATTATTTGCTGCCAGCATCTGGTTGCATTTTTTTATGTATAACATTCCTGCTAGTGAAAGGTTTTCCCATGCTCTTGAACTAATTTTTACAGGCAGCGCAAAAGAGGTCAATAGGTTTTTTAGATCAGTGTCATCCGCTTTAAGAGGATTTTCTGAGTATGTTCATAGTTGAGTACTTGATGTTGCCATATTTGGAGAGAGGCTCACATTTTTCCTTTGGGTTTGACATGTTGAAATAAAAAACCAAGTGATGGTACAATATATAATTTCAAGAGCACATTGTGTATCAGGCTCTCATTTGAACTCATTAACCCTGTGCACGTGCTCTTAAAACCCCAGACAGTGACAGACGCCTTTGATGAAGCCTGTCAGTTTGCATTATAGACAACACTGATTTTGCATTTTCATCATTAATCACAGCTGTAACAAAAGCTGACACTCCAGACGCTTCTTTGAGGCGAGTCTGGCACCACATGGCGGAAATGTTTTTTTCTTTCTTTTTTTCTTCTTCTTTGAGTGGAAATGAGGTGATTGATCTAGGGGCTTCTGTGTCCTGATAACTTTAGACTTATCTGTTGAAGAGAGCGCACACATTCACAAGCTGGTTCGTGCTTGTTTTCAGCACCATGGAGAGCAACAGGGCCCTTTCCCAATAATAACAAGAGACACACGACAGAAGAATCAATAATTAGTTTGTTCCCTTTCATCGGGTTTGAAGAGTGAATATCGTGGCATCCAAAGTGAAGCCCTCTTTTGCCACAAATTACATAAACTTGTAATATCAGTGGTTAAAGTGGAGCAATGATGAATGTGTGTGAAAAGTCTTGGGCGCAAAGGTCACAGAAAACAGAGGGAGTAATGCTCATTGGTGGCATCTCTTTTATTATTAATATTATTATTGTTCTCTTTTCTTTTCTTCTTTCATTGTATGCTTTAAGTCCAACAGCTAAATGGTGATTCTTGTTTTGCATTCATATAAGGCGATTTCAAATGTATATAGAGTCCTGCATGAGCCCACAGGGAAATAATCTAACTTTGATCAAACAGGTGTGAGTGTGATTTCATCAAGTGTTTTTGTTTCACCTCACTTGAACGGGAGGTGTGTGTGTGTGTGCTCGGCATTAAGTGTTAAGTTAATTTCCGATTGGGCGGGTGGTGGACGTATGTCAGGCATATGCACGCCGTGGGCGGGTGTCGACGTGTTTGTAAAGGGGGGTAAGAGTGGGGGGGGAAGGGAGTGCAGCTCTTCAGTGTGTGGATACGCAGAGATAGGTGATGGTTAGAAGAGATGTGAGTGGCGTCGGCCGCAGCTCTCCAAAGCTGTAGGCTTTGGTTGGGGAGAGGCGTGGCGCGCTTTGCCCCTCTGGACCGAAAACCACCTGTATGGATGACCAGACCTGCAACGTGATCCCGTCGCCCTCGTCCTCCAGGAACAGGGGCAACAACGCGACTGACCGCCGGGGTTATGCCGAGGTGGAGAACGGCGTCATGACCGTGGAAAACATGCTGGAGGAGTCCGCCGTGCTCTCGGCGCCTCACCTGTCCGTGGATCGATTTGAGCGTGGCCGCCAGGGATGCTGCGAGAGGGTCGTTATCAACATTTCAGGTTTACGCTTCGAGACGCAACTTAAAACTTTCAACCAGTTCCCAGACACGCTGTTGGGAGACCCCAGAAAAAGGATGCGCTACTTTGACCCACTGAGGAACGAGTACTTCTTCGACAGGAACAGACCCAGCTTTGATGCCATCCTGTACTACTACCAGTCAGGGGGGCGCTTACGGAGACCTGTTAACGTCCCCATTGATATTTTCTCCGAGGAAATTAGATTTTATCAACTTGGGGAGGAGGCGATGGAGAAATTCCGCGACGATGAAGGTTTTATAAAAGAAGAAGAGCGCATACTGCCCAAACATGATTTCCAAAAGCAGGTTTGGCTTTTGTTTGAGTATCCTGAAAGCTCTGGGCCAGCGAGGGGGATAGCCATCGTTTCAGTGCTTGTTATTTTAATTTCAATTGTAATTTTCTGCATGGAGACTCTGCCGGAATTTCGGGATGACAGAGACCAAGCCACAGTGGCACCCGCGGTTAATGGCACAGCCCCTTTTGTGCCAAACCCCTTCACAGACCCCTTCTTTGTGATAGAGACGCTCTGCATTATATGGTTCTCTTTCGAGTTGCTGGTCAGGTTTTTCGCCTGCCCCAGCAAAACAACCTTCTCCAAAAACATCATGAATATCATTGACATTGTCGCCATTATCCCCTACTTTATCACTTTGGGGACCGAGCTGGCCCAAAAGGAAAGTAACGGCGGTCAGCAGGCGATGTCCCTCGCCATCCTTAGAGTGATCAGACTGGTGAGGGTCTTTCGTATTTTTAAGCTCTCACGGCACTCAAAGGGACTTCAGATTTTAGGACAGACACTCAAGGCCAGCATGAGGGAGCTGGGCTTGCTCATATTTTTCCTTTTTATCGGAGTTATTCTCTTCTCTAGCGCGGTTTACTTTGCAGAAGCAGACGACCCCACTTCCAGCTTCACCAGCATCCCGGACGCGTTTTGGTGGGCAGTGGTCACCATGACCACAGTGGGATATGGTGACATGCACCCGGTGACCATCGGTGGGAAAATAGTGGGGTCTCTGTGCGCAATAGCAGGCGTGCTGACCATTGCCTTACCAGTGCCAGTGATTGTGTCCAATTTCAACTATTTTTACCACAGGGAGACAGACGGCGAGGAGCAGCCACATTACGCGCACATCGTCAGCTGTGAGCACCTCCCCTCTGAGGAGCTGAGGAGGTCGTACAGCTCCTCATCCCTCAGCAAGTCTGAATATATGGTGATAGAGGAGGGCATCAACAGTGCGTTCAAACAGCCTAACTTCACCACCGAGAACAACCAGAATTGCGTCAACATCAAAAAGATTTTCACAGACGTGTAAATGAACCACACACAAAGAAAAAACAGACCATTTATTATGGAGCATGAATAGTAGCGATAATATTATTTTTTTATATAGCCAATCGTAATGTGTCAGTTCATATCTGTGGATGAACGCTGCACAAATGTCCTTTTAACAAGTCATTTATCACTTTTTTTTTTTTAGATTTAAGCAAGTGAGAAATTGTGATTCCACTTATTTACACAACCTACTTTGTTAAAATAAAGTATTAACATTAATACTCCAAAACATTTGCATTGGAAAAGTATTAATTTCCAAGCTGTTGACAGATTTTATTATTATTACTTTTAGGAATAAGTGGCTTGTTTAAACAACTATTTTTGCAGTGTCTTGTGCCACACGATGCCTACATATCTTGATGTTAATACGAAAGTTGTTGGTGTTCATGACTGGGATTCACATGTAGCTAGTCTACTATATTGCATCTACCCACCAGTCAAAAAGACGTCTTGTGCTTCGTGGAAAGAAAAAAAAAAGTTTCATTGTCCAGTAATGTAATGAATAGACTATGGTAATCTATATAGCCACATGTCTGTTTTTAGGTTATATTTGATATCATAACCTGTCGAGATGTTGGACTCTGAGTCTTGTTCAGATTATTATTCAGGTAATACAGCGCAGAGTGGTGTAGATGGAAAACGCTTATCATGAAAATCAAAGTCGAGCTTTTCGTAAAATTGTATTTTTATTCAGAGTTGCCTATATAGCCTATATTAAATAAACCGAACAAAAAAGTGACCAAGACTCAAAAGTCATTATAATATTTGCACCAAAACTACAAAAAACAAACAAACCAAAAAAAAAAAAAAAAAAATCATTGCAAAAGTATGTGCAGAGCGAGCAGCGGGGAAATATGCAGTGTGTTTATTCCGTGTTTGATGTCACGCCCGCGGTGATGACAGGATGAAAAACAGCGTGCATGAAAGACGGGACGACGTGCGCCAAGTCCCGCCTCCTGCCTGACGAACCCACCCTGTGATGCAGTCTCCATGACAACGGTGGTTTCCTGGGTAACCCCCATCTAATGTTACCTTGGCATTGTGTTGCATTCTCATAAGTCTTTCCAACTGTGGTTCATTATAACAC
>JANJYP010197359.1:0-11012 GCA_024605115.1 Rastrelliger brachysoma
AAATATTTCAACAACTTTTGGATATCTTGCCATTCAGTCTGGTGTGTACAGTAATGATGCTCTGGAGATTTTTATTATCCTCTGACTTTTCAATTAGTGCAGTTTAAAAGTTTTCACACCAATATCGCAAAACTATTAGCGCTAACATTTCCTGGCCCCTTATATATTGTACCCTCATGATTCTAGGGCTCTCACTGGACTTTACATCTCTTTATTTTCCTGTTAACACTAAATCTGCTGCTTTTATTGGATGCTAGTGCAGTGTAAGCACATGTAACATGCTGTAATTGTGCTGCTGGGTTTTTTGGCCAGGGCTGTTTTGCACACTTGCAAGAAGAAAAAAAAAAACGATCTCAGTCTCAGGAGACCATCCCGGGTTAAATTAAGGCCAGAATAAATGAAAAAATATATATAAACAAATAAATAAATAAATGAAACGGTAAAGGAGCTACAGCCAGAAATTGCAAGAGGCAATACCAGCATCAAATCTAAGCCTGCAATTTAATCTTCGGAGAGTGCTGGTATTGCCCCTGACTTCGGTTGACATCTATTGGCCTCTGTTCAAATTCAGGTCAGTGAGGGTGAATTTATTTGTGCCCGGGCTGAATAACACTGGCAGCGTGGGATGATTTTCATCACCGTGTGGCCATAGATGTAGTGATACGGTGAGAGTAGTAGTATATGTTTACAATGTCAGTACAAGAAAGGGATGAACCGGCTAATTTTTTAGCTTTTTTGAACTAAAAAAAAAAAAATATATGAAAATGAGAGAATGTGAGTATCTTCTCTTGCACATATCATCTTACCTTTGGGATTATGTATGCGCTGCGTTTAATTATTGTATTCATAGATGAGTGTTGTTTTGCATCCCTTTTCCTTCTTCAAATGATCCAGCAATTCGAATATGTCTTATTAGCGGTTTTCACCTTTTGGAAACGACAACTGAGCAAAATCAGAGCTTTGATATGAGGATGAAGAACAGAAGCTTGATCTTAGTGGGACAGCTCTGGATGAAATGCAACAAAATATGGCAAGAAAAATTAGGACAAAATAGCAATTCATCACCTGCCACCGTTTAGCCGACTATAAAAGCACCCGGTACTAGACTGGGGAGGAATTATTAAAAAGGTAGTTTGGGTGATAAACTGCTCACAGTGAAAAAAAAATATAATGGGTATAATCCCCCCCCTCCTGTTTCATGACACGAGGTTCACATTAAAGTGTGATGACAGCAAAGCGAACGTGTCTCGGCCCCCGGAGCGGTCGGCGTTCCCCTGAGAAGGCGGATGTAAAATGATAGTGGGATTCTGTGTTTGGAGGTAGACCTGCAACTGGTCTCTCCCTCTCTCACTGTTTTTGCTGGCCTAGCAGGGAAAAAAAGAGAAGAGAAAGCCCTGCAGGATTTCCCCTACACACACGCGCACACACACACACACAGTTACCTATCGCTACCGTATTGCAGTTTCCTGAGGTGTTAAATAATGTAATTATCTCTCTCTCTTTCTCTCCTGTCCTGCATCTACTTACTGCATCATAAAACCAACCCACCCCCCCTTCCAAACCAAACATAGTTCAAAAGTGACCCTTCTATCTCCCTCTCTAACCTTCATCTTAAATCACCCACTGGGCCAGCGCTGAGGCAGACAATCCACAACAGTGAAGGGAAATCCTGGAAACTCAAAAGGACATAGAGCTGGTACAGAGGCAGGTTTTTTTGGGAAGCTGGGGTGGAAAGTGGTGGGGGTGATGTAGAGAAACTGGTGGATTGCAATGAAGACATCACTTGGCGAAGACAAGCCAAGACGTGGTACGGAGAGTGCCAAGGGGGAGAACCGAGGCGCCAAGGAGACAGACAAAAACACAGGCCAAAACAGAGAGACACGAGCAAAGACAGAAAGAGGGACAAGGGAGCACAAAAAGCAACATGTTAAAAAGGATAGAAAAATATGCAGTCAGTCAGTCAGAAGGTTTATGTGTGTGTCCGTGAACTTGTGTACCAGCTTGCTGTCATCCACGGATAGCTGAACATGGAATCTGTTTCCAGGGTGAGTCAGTTTCCATCGGCAAATGCCTCTGAGGGTGACACCATGATCGGGCCGTGCCAGCCGCGGGGCAGCTAAAGCATTGTTTTCCATCCGTTGCCCTCCCCCTTTCTTCCTCTCTCTAACCCGCCTCCCCACCCTCCACTGCTCATCCAGACAGCCTGGCCCAGTTCTGTCTGTGTGGATCTCTGAGTACAGTCCGATACAAATTCTTTTACTGGTACTGCAGAGGAGAGTGTGAACACTAGACTACACACATGCACAGAAGGTTTATCATTTTCAGATGGAAAGTCAATGCAACTACACAAATGGGTGCAAATTCATGTAAACGTAAATGACTGCAAATATACGTCTGTGCAACTTGTTTCTACTTGGGGGGGGGGGTTTAATGACAGTATGTTCATTGTTAAAAAGAATGCTGATGCTCAAGAGTTAGAATTCTAGTGTTTTAGTATGCCAACAATATGCAATGCAATATAACAAGCTCTGTTCAAAGTTAACAGTTTATAATATGTAACTCTGCATGTTAGTATTGAAGCGGCACATTAAGGATACATTTTTGCATGTTAGCATGGTAAAGTTGACACACTATGGCTACATTATCACGGCAGTGCAGCTTCAGCTGAAAGGAACTTGATCATTTGTTGCGGTTGTGAATCGAAATGTTGGATGTGGACATTTCTACCTGCTGGTGGCGCGAGATTAAAATTGAGAGGATCATCAAAGTCTCCATGAATGTCGACATCAAACTGGATTTCACCATGCTGTTGGACTGCTGGATAGACAAGCAGATCAAAAACCCAACCAGCATTGCCATAGTTAGTTAAAGTGGACTCTTGCTGCCTGTCCACCTCCTTTTAACTTTGTCTTCCTCCTCACTGCCCAGCTATCTCTTTCTTTTCCACTGAACAGCTTGGCATTAACAATATTGCTAAAGCGTGTGAAACCATAAGGAGACAATTACCACTCGCATTGAAATGTGTACTACACGACATTGTGCTAACTAGATAGTGTGCATCAACAATCATCTTTGTCTTAATGCGTCTGTCGTCATCCTCCTCTCCTCCACATGTATCACTGCTTAATCTCTCCTCATCTCCTCCTCTTCATGTTACCCGTCTAATTGTCTTTTCCCCTCCCACCGTCTCTCCTCATGTAACCCTCTTTATTTCCATCTCTGACACTCTAGAGGTGACTGGTCTGGTTTGCCTCTCAGTCTAATCTCAGGCTCATTATGTAAAGGCATGTTGGCTCATTTGTTATTTCTGGCTCCAATAACCCTGATGAAAGATGTTTTTTTCCTCTCCTCTTTCCACCATTCCGTTATCAGACGACGTTAATGATAGCAACACCGGTCCTCTGAGTTTTCCACTCTTCGCTCCCACGTGTTGATATCTGAAATGAAAGCGTGACTCGTGTGTTTGTGAGCTATTTTACATAACAAAATGGTGGCCTTTCAGGTGTTTCCTTCTCCCACTATGTGTTTGCTTGACTGATCATACCAGTGAGTGTGTCGCTGTGGGCAGCTCACTGATTCTGCAATATGGTAGTGCAGAGAGGGTTACAAAATGCCACGGGAGCAGCAGGAGGGAGAAAGGGCAAGATGGTAATTCTAACAAAAGTAAAACTATGTACTGTAAGCACAGTGGCTGTTGAGGTCAGTGTTTGGTGATGATACAGCAACAGACTGTTGGAGCTTATGAGATGCTGTTTTATACTATCTGAAAAGCTCAATATAAAGCACTTTTTGAACTATACTCCTAGTATGAAAGGTGCTCTATACATTAAATTCACTGTTATATTCATTATTATTTTTACCAGCTTGAAGGTTCAATACAAATGCTGATTTTATTTATATTTATTTTTTGTAGATGATGCATTTAATGGCCTATGTTTCCTTGGAGATAATCTCTGGTTGTATATTTGAAGGTGTTAGTTTCTTCTTCACTATAAGCTACTGCCCGTGCTTCTGTGATGTTTACATGAAAAGTTACAAACCATTAAATAGAAGCGTTAAGTACAGACAGTGGTTAATGACCATTGTGAGAACAAGGGACAGCTCAGTGTTGCTGGGTCTGACCTTGTAAGATGATTTATTCATACATGCCTCCAACATGTAAAATCATCATTTAGCATTAAGATTCATGTCTTAAAGGGGCAGTGTGTAGAATTTAGAGGCATCTAGTGGAATGGACTTTGCAGAAATGTATAATATTCATAACTACATTTAATTAGTCTATAATCACCTGACATCATTGGATTTTCTTTACCTTACATGTCTTTACTTGCATTGCCATGATTCTACAATAGGCATTTGCTCTAGAGCAGGGGTGTCAAACTCATTCCACAAAGGGCTGTGTGGCTGCAGGTTTTCACTCCAACTAAACAGAAGCACACCAAGTTCCACTCATTTAATCAGCTGAACTCTCTCTTTAACAGTTGCCTGCTGCACACATGTGCTCTTGATTGGTTGGAAGAAAAACCTGCAGCCACACGGCCCTTTGTGGAATGAGTTTTACACCTCTGCTCTAGTTAGAGAAATATGTTTTCCTGGAAGTTTCACGGCCACGTTAGGTTCTCAGACTAATTTAGGAGGGGAGAGACAGGGTGAAGGATATTCAGTTGATTGCAATCTGCAACCTCACTACATTTCTATACACTGCTCTAAACAAAGCTCATCATTCAGAATCTATTATTTTCATCTTCCAAACTGAGCAACATTTAATTAGATACTTTATAGCAGCTCAAAAAATAACAACAATAATGTGTTGTCGCCACTGGTCCACACTCCACATATCCATGTATGGTTTTCTGTCCTGTTATCTTTACTGTTTCATATCTGTTCCCACTGCAGAGCAATGCGGGCTGGAGGAGGGGGTCGTCGCATGTGGATGTAGAAGGGTAGAAGAATGAAGACAGAGGAAGTGCGGCAGGCTGCAGCCTCGCGTGATATAGATTAGCAAGGGACACACAATCTGCACTGATCTGAGGGAATGAACACGGATACTGAAAGAGGCTAACTGAGTCAGAAACGGGGGTATATTTATTTATGTGTACACACACACACACACACACACAGAAAGACTGGTTCATAAAAAAAAGAGTGATGCTGAGGGAGGAAGCAAAATTTGGGGAATCTTCTCATTGAGCAAAGAAGATGCTTGTACAGTATAGACAGAACTCTATAACATAGCTCAAAATTTGTCATCTTGACATCAGCAATTGTGGGGAAAAGGGGGCTGAGGGCACTAATACATTATGACTTCATATTTCAGCCTACGTCCTGCCGAGACTTGGTGTCACAGATAAATATACTCAATAAAGATAGAAAAGCAACACAGTGCATCTATAAAACCGCAAATGGAGCCGTGTCAAAGCCGATATGAGAGGCTGAGAAGTGCGTGTTTATCATCGGCGCGTTTTACGAACTGTGTATTAGTTTTGCGCCTGTCATTTTCTGGAGGGTGTATAAGTATGTATGTGTGTGTGTGCATAGGTGTTGCTCCGTCTGTGCGTTACCCCTCCCTGCTCACCTCTAAATCCCTTGATACAGCTGTGGATTAGACGCTGGTAAATTGTGCCTCGGCGGCGCTGTGCTGCCTCCCAATAATGCAATAATGCACCATCCCTCTGTGTTAGTCAGCGCCTGTTAACCGGCACCAGCCTGAGACAAATGACCCCCAAATTGGGATTGATATGGAGGGTTTTTCTGTTAATGAACACATGATGCAGGCTTCGCTGCATGCTGCGAATAAAACTCTTGGTGGCAGCCAAGTGAGTCTAGACCTGAGTACTAATGTGGTACTGGATGTTCTCTATCTGGGAGGTGATGTGACAATTTTGAGGGATTTGGGGAGAAAATGTATTAGAAAAGTAGTAAGACTAGTAGGTTTGCTAGTAAAAAAAACAAAACAAAAAAAAGACACATAGTGAAGGAGAAAAGCCCATGGTTGTCGGTTCTAATCCAGTCAAAAAAACTCATGCTGATGCAACACAACCCAGCAACCCATATTTTATATCTTCAGACAACTGGTGAGCTGAAAGATATTGGTTAAGACATGTCCAAACAATCCAAAGAGGGAGGTGAGAAGTAGTGTGTGTACAGACCACCATGCAGGAGATAGGAGTGGGCTGCAGGTGCTGCTTTAAGGCTGATAAGTGCATATTCTTTCAAGTATAAGGTGAAACAGTCTTTCCCCAAACATATTGACTGGCCAGATTCCCAAAAAACTATACAAGANAACCACCATGCAGGAGATAGGAGTGGGCTGCAGGTGCTGCTTTAAGGCTGATAACTGCATATTCTTTCAAGTATAAGGTGAAACAGTCTTTCCACAAACATATTGACTGGCCAGATTCCCAAAAAACTATACAAGAGGAAGAAGAGTCCTTTGACAGTCTGGAAGATGTTTCTTTACTATTTTCTGGCGTTGAACCAGGTAATGAGGCTTAAAAACAGTTTTTTGAAGAATGTTCTTCTTCTAACCCATTTAAAAAACATATCTCCTGAGTGGGTCAGGAAACCCTGAACCTTAGAACCTCAGCTGATTTATTACTGACAACAAGGCGCTGTATCTGAGTGAAACTTCCAACATCATGCTTGTGGTGGTGAATATCAAAGAGGGAGGTGAGCGTGGATGCTTTTGACAACCAGGGCAGCCTGAACAACAACAAAGTGCTACAACTGACGACACCCTGTTCATAAGGCTTGCAACTGTTCACACATCTACTTTATGCATGAGGCTGGTCTTCCACCATAATAACATGGTGAGGAGGATTATGAGGAGAGCACATACAGTCAATGTACAGGATACTGGTCTGTCACTGAAACAATCCATGATCCTAAAGCTGACACACGTAATTACAGAAAAACACATATTGTCTAAAACACATAAATAATACATTTGAATGTGAACATTATTTCCACCTTTACAANCTATGAGGAGAGCACATACAGTCAATGTACAGGATACTGGTCTGTCACTGAAACAATCCATGATCCTAAAGCTGACACACGTAATTACAGAAAAACACATATTGTCTAAAACGCATAAATAAAATAATACATTTGAATGTGAACATTATTTCCACCTTTACAATCTATACTTGCACATCGCATACTAAATTAATAACACCATGTAGCTCTGTAAAGTGTAGCCTACACTCTGTTTGTACTATTTACAACACCATGTGTGTGTACTCATTATATCCAGCAGTTATGAAATCATTAACTCTATTTTATGCACTGATATCGTCAAGGTTACATTCGCTGAAGTGAAGGTTACAAGGTTCGTTTCTGTGTTTTCTTGTGTGATTCTCATTGACAGGACAAACATTTTGAGTAATCGTTATTATGACTAATTATTTTTTATATTACGAGCCTATTTACAGTTTTTATGCCTAGAGAATCGTGTGTGTTTGTGTAATTGGCTTATATGCACTGTGAGAAGTACAAGGGAGAGATTAGGCTCAAGGCTACACGAAGGAGTAAAACCGCTATCTTAGCTGCCAATACATGTGAGGTGATGTTTGAATGACTAAAGGCAAGAAACAACAACACCCCTTAGCCCTTCTGCTACAATATGTGATGGTGGGGTATGGGAAAAAACTACTACTAAACTAACTGTTCCTAGCTACAGTGCAGAGCTGTGATATAATATACTTACTGTCTAATTTAATGTCTCATTACACCTTAATCTTTGACTTTCTTGAGGCTTGGCAGCTGATCAATGCGTGATGTTAATATCGGTAAGAAGAATTTTCCTAACCGCCCTAAGGAGTTAGAATCTGGGTTCTTTTGTTAAACGGTGACAGCTAATTAGGATCATGTGCAAATGCTTACTTCAACTTCAACTCTTTTTCCAGTTTACCGCCTGATTCATCGGAATTAACTTTGAGTCAAGTCACTAAGTCTTGAAAGTTGTACGACATGTATGAGCAAAGTCCAATGCAGCAGAGCCAAAAGCCAAGAGATGAGGTGTCACTATACCGGTACAACAACATCAAGAGAAGCTTTCGAGGACAATCCTGGCGCCTGGTTGGTCTGAGAAGTGGGGTTAAAGACTTGACTTGACAAGAACCCCACCTTTCTACCATTTCCTCTTGACAACAGCCAATCATACAGCCATTCAAGCAGTCAGCCAGTGGTCCAGACACCAGCCAAGCGTCCGACGCCTGGCCAAACAGAGTGTAGCTGCCCACCAGCTCGCCAGAAAGAGCCAGATGCAGTGGCGGCGGGGCTTGTTGAGTCGTACAGTAATCTTATGCTTGTCAGCTACGCACAATGCAGCCAGCACAATACCACACCATTACTCTGATGTACTTGGACAAGAGGTATGAAAAGGCCCTTAGGATAGAGTTTTCTGTTTTTTTTGTAAAAGCAAAGTTTATCACTGTTTGTACCCAACCTTCTTTCTCTCCAATTTGCAGCTCTGTATTATTCAGTATGCTTCACACAAAGTGACAATATCGGTGCAATAAAGCGTTACTCTCTTCACTTGCCTGTCTGTAGAATGAGACAAGTAACGAAACAGAAGCCCGTGCAGAAACATGATGATGTACATGCTTGTACAACAACTCAGGACCACAGACTGGAACCGCAATGGCAATTAACGCAGGTGCAGGTGTTGTTAGCTTCAGTTAAAAGGAAAGCTGATGTACATGGTATGGATTTGTTAAGTCTTCCTGATGAAATAAGACCGACTTTTTAACTTGCTTGTTTTTCTTCACTGCAAACATACGAGCACTTACTGAGAATATAATTTTTTAAAAACTGCAGTTTACAGCATCAAAGGAAATATGAAATCCTCCATTTAATCAAAACATGGATCTTTGCCCCCGTTTAAAAAAAAAAAAAAACTGCAAACCTATTTAATAGCCTGCTGGTAATTTCCATCTACAGCAGCTTTAGCAGTAAACACACTTTGACACAGTTAAATAAAATGTCTATGTTGTATTTCTTTTGCCTTGAGTAACATCGTGTACTGCTAAAAGAGCTTTATTAGATTTGAAGGTTGGCACGGCTTGGTAGTGGTTTTTTTCCGGTCATAAATGTTGCACTGCTCTCCGTCAACGTTCATTTGAGTGGAGGCAGACGTCAGGACTGTTTCTGTGATGCTGTGCGTTCACTGAGAGAGAGATGAAGGTGTTATGATGCCTGATTGATGATGTTTTTTCCGGCGCGCAGCAAGTAGTAGCCTAATGAGCCAATCAACTATCGAGATTGAGTAAGATTATAAAGGGCTGGTTTTATAGATAGGGTTTAGATTTAGTCAGGAGTAGGCATTAATCTGTACTAGTTAAATTGGGATATATAAGTAGCTTTATGAATGTGGCTTAAATTTGTGGAGCCTTATTTTTATGCCTGCAAGATTGGAAATGGAATAGAAAACACATTTCTGTACTGGTATGAATCTTGAGACAAAACAACGGCAGAAGCAAAAAGAATATGTTCATAAAGCTTTAGTGAGTATAAAAAAATGTTTCTAGAACAAACTGTCAAGTCACCTAGTTACTGAGAGTAAAAAAACATGCTACTGCTGCTACTGTCGAGCTGCAATTTCCAGTGAAACTAAGGTGAGATGGCTTCATTAATAACCTTGTTTGATGTTTCTTATATTGAGTGATATATGCCTTTATAGACTTTAAAAGAACCTCAAACAAGTCTGAATGCAGAGATCTAAAGATGGAGATTTAATACTGGTGAACAGACTGATGAATGGAGTCACTTGCCCATCTGGAATAACAGAACACCAGCAACCTCTAGATGGTTTAGCATGGTTTGACATTTGGACAGTAGAGATGGAGAACTAAGAACCAGTGGTAAATATATCAAAGTCAATTGGTTGTGTCATTTGGTAAATATGCTCTACTGTCTGTCAATCTGTTTCACCATATGACTTTATTTGTGCCTCAAACATTGTTCTTTTTCCCAGAGAGAAACAATCTGAACAGGCTTAAGAAGCCAGTGCACAGTGAGTGTATTCAATCCACATCTGCTACAGCATCCAATTACATTTTAAAGCAGCCCTGCTTTAGCCACTCATTTAATTTAGCTCCAAACCATTTCATTTTATAAAGAACAAGCATTATCAAAGCAGAAATACGCCATAATGGCTATATTTCATATTTCTAAATGCTTCTCATCTAGTTGAATTGCTACAATTTAGTTGTGAAAGCATCTCTGATGGTTGCCGCCACATCTGCCTGACTCTTGACTTGCCACTGGAGGATGAAGACAGCAGTGCTGCTTCAGTCAGTTAGGCTGTATCAAAGATCACCTTACACTTTCATTTCTTGGTTTGAAACAAAGTGTATTGTGTAAACACCGGAATCGATTTTCCCATACCCACAACACACACTCAACCATCCCTCTAGCGTGGGTATAAGCTTTTGTTGTATCTTTGCCGTTCAGCTGTTGAGGGATTTACACCGAGTAAGTACTTCACTATGTTGTCCTCTCTGAAACAGAGCATGCGGGGAAAAGTTGAGGAAAATCCTTAAAACGTGAGCTGCACCTTTCTAACAGGCAACAATGTTTGAAAACTAAGTTGAGAATGCACACGCCCTGAATATTAATGGAAAAGCAGTTCTCATGGTTTCTGTACTACTCAGCATCAGGAGTTCATGGACTTCTAATGGGGAACATGACATCTATCTATACAGCCAATCACTCCTGGGATGTTAGTCTTCATTCCAAACAGTTAATGATCCCTCACAAACAGACCTAAACAGAAGCTACCTCTTTGAAGGATTCATTTACACTTTAATTTAGTCCTAGAGTAGCTCTAATCCTCCCTCTTGCAGTCAATTTCGTTGAATCCAGCGCAGGCTAAATCTGTGGCTATTTTAAGATGCATCTGTGCACATAGCTTTGAGTTAAGCTCAAACAGGCACTTTAATCTGGGACTAGGTTTAGGCCTTGTTTGTGAAAGCGGCTCTATATGTTGATGGGATAATGGATGATTGTAA
>JANJYP010197378.1:0-14727 GCA_024605115.1 Rastrelliger brachysoma
GCACGTCACTTTGCTGGCATTTTACTTTGAGCAAATGCACAGCAGTGATTGAATAATGCTTAAAATGTAAAATAAACTATTTTAATTAAAAACTTCTCAGACACACTACCTTCCAGACAAACAGTTTAATTCCCCAGAGAAAAGGCCTCCAATCTCCATTATGCAGATTGTTGTCATTCATTGTGATTGGCGCAGAAAGCAGCTGTGAGCGAAACAAGCACGTTCATCGTAACCGGCAGGGGTAATGTTGACTGGATACTGTCATTCTAACACGGTATCTGCTCCTCGATGACAGCAAGTTGAAACAAACAGCCGTAGCCACAAAACTTTTTAGTTAGCAACATCAGTTTCTTCAACCCTCAAAAGACGTATGGAGAATGGTACTGTCATCTGCAGGGTTATTACAGCAACCACAGCACAATGTCCAGGACCTGTTGCCATTATGTCAGGGCCGAATCCCAAACTTTGTAAACTGACCTACTGTGACAGGAGAAAAAGCAAGATTTCAACTTTTTTCCTCCTTCTGCTTCTTGAGTAAACATATCATCTCACAGCTATTTCAGTTACAACCCTGCACGAATGTCTGTAATCCCCCCCATCTCACCCCCACCCCCTTTCAATCTCCCCAATCTGGTCTAGTCTACCAGGCTGCAGCGTTTTGACAAGGTGTTCTGGATCAGAACAAGAGATCAGACCCCGGGTGGATTAACAGAACCTTGATACTGGATCCGCTCTGGTGGGTAGATATCGAAACAGAAGTGGGAGAAAGGTTGTCAACCCTAACCCGTCCGACGTGAAGTTTTCTGGGCAGTGGACATTAAACAGAGGCCTTGAGCCTCCTTTGCAGGACTCAGAAACAGAAACACTATCCAGCCCTGTGATCTCCAGACCTCTCTTTCTCCTTCCATCAGCACACCTCTCCATCTATCAAACTCTCAGTCTCTTGCACGCTCTCTCCCTCGTTCCTGTGCCAGACTTTGCTTGCTCGAGTGTGTCTGGATTAGTGTTTGCAGCCCGGCTTTTTTCCACCTCTTTTACTTCCACAATGACAATCACCGCCCAAGATTATCATTGTGCTTCAAGTGTCACATGCGCTCCAATAATGAAAAAAACATAAGTACAGTTTTTAGTGAATTAAATGTCTTATGATTCTTGGAAAGGGTCTCCGAATAGTCTGACCCTTAACCTTAACCTTAACAGTGATCCTTTGCAGTGGTACAAGCTCTCGACTGAAGAAGATGAAGATGGATGTCGTGTTTTTGTTGCAGTCCATTCTCATTGGAAATTTTTCATATCAGTTCATACCTGTGTTAGTGTTTTTCCTCATATTTTCTTCTCCTCATGTGTTGTGTGTATTTTAAGCCCGCAGGGTATTTCTGGAAGCAAACAGAACTTAGTCTGAGGCCCTCCGTGGAGACGAGACACACACTGCTTCTTTGTAGCATGTTTTCTTGAAGCTTTCAGTGAAGGTGCATATTCATTCATCTTTCCTGAGCCTGTACTTTAGGGAGCTTTACTTCATGAGTTAGGAGTATTTCGAGCCAGACTTCTCAAGCCCTATTTTACACAGAAATACTACACATTTCTTATTGGAGGTAGGGGTTGCCACGGTGAAGAAATTTTCTCACCTGTTAATAAACTAGTGTTTGCAAGATNCTAGGAGTATTTCGAGCCAGACTTCTCAAGCCTTATTTTACACAGAAATACTACACATTTCTTATTGGAGGTAGGGGTTGCCACGGTTAAGAAATTTTCTCACCTGTTAATAAACTAGTGTTTGCAAGATGAGATATTCGTCAATGACACTGAATATCTGCACTAATGAGATAGCAAGTGAGAGCTTCAGATGTGAGGACAAGCCAGAAGACGATTTCCACTTAGAACTAGCACCAGAGCAACCTGCCTGCCATCTGGAAAGAAATGCACCAAGAGCGGGTTAAGCAAGCAGAGGGTGGGAGAGTTTCTTCCAAACACGAGCTCTGAAATCCGGGGTGATATGAGAGCAGCTACTTGCTTAACAGCTACGTGTGTTTACAGCAGAGAGCAGGAGGGAGGACAGGCTTAGTCTCACTCCACTACTCTGTGCTGTGACTCTGCTTGTTGCTGTCGTGGCCAGTCACAGAGCAGACAGTTTTATAGTTGTACCATCTGATATTGGGCAGAGTATTGATAATTCGCTTAGTATTTCAAATAAGGCATTTTTTGATGAACATAGGAACTGATGCACAAAAATCAACTGAATGGGTTTCATTTTTGTTTTGTAAAAGAGCAAAATATATTGGGGGGAGTGGGCAAGTAATGTTATCATGCATGCCTGAACACATAGTGATGCAGGAGCTTCAGAATCCTCGTCTTTGATTCGGTTGTGTGTCCTGTAGTTGTGTTCTGGTTTGAGCTAAGCCCTGTTTGGCTGTAGCACACTGTCTCACTGTCTTTTTTTTTTTAAAATTCCACCAGGCCACTCCTGCCCTTTGCCAGGAGCATTGCTGCCTCACCAAGGGGACAGAGAACGTGCTATGCAAAAAAGCGGGGTAATGACTTTAAAATGCATTACTGCGTCATGGACAGGCACTTGGAAAGTATCCTGAACTGTAAATAAAAGCATTTCAATCTCGCGTTTGCTCACAGAGCAGAGGAGAAAAAAAAATTCCACAGTAACTAAGTAAGTCGAGGTGGTGGAGCAACAACTACCTAAGCAGATGTCACTAGGACTGTGGTATGTTGGAGCACTGAAGACACTGGCAACCTCACTCATTTATTTCATCTGTTTTCTTACAAAGATGATCAGGACAGATGAAGTAACCGGAGCTGCTTGCCTGTCCTTTTACGGCCGTATACTGTAGAAGAACAGACAGAGGAGTCAGAGCACAGGGTGGAGTTGTTGGGACTTCATGAACAGTGGAGAATAGCTGTTCAAATATGACACGGTTATGTGAAATTAAACAGATGAGGATAAAAATTTCCGGGAATTGCCCTTCAGTGGCAGTGTTATATTTTGATGCCAGAAAACATGGAACACAGTGAACGCAGTCTTAACTCACCATTTAAACACAAGTGTCCACTCAAGCTTATGTTAGCAACGAGCTTGTACTAATTTTTTTTTTTACCTCCGTCCCTAGCCTTATTACTAGTTCCTACTCCACTCAATTGTTGCAAATCTACTGTTTTTTTCTTTTTGACACCATTTATCTAACTTTCACTAACATACCAGCAGTCTTGTTCTGGGGTCCTCAAGTCCCAATTTTTTTTTTTTTTTTTTTTTTTGCTCTACAGCTGAGCAGAGCAACCATCTGCCTCCATCAGGCCTTCAACAGATTACCTCCACGACACGCCTAATGCACCATGTTTTATAGCCGAGTAATGTAGGCTTTACACAGGGATTTGAACCTCTAAGTCTGACCTTGAAACATGGCTGCTCTTTTGGCCAGCACACCGTCCTAACAGGCCATGATTTATCATAGGAGACATGTGGATAAGTTGAGCCGTAATGGTTGTACCTGTTTAAGGCCAGTTTCCAGTCGAAACTGGAATTTTGATTGGCTGAGAGGGCTATACATATGCAAAGATATTTAACACATAGTCATTGAAAGTCATTGAAGTGTCTTTGGAATGCTTTCATTAGTGCTTTTGTACTGTGTTGCTAATGGTGTAATGTTTTGGATATCAGATAATCACTTTCCTTCTGTGGTTATAAAAGACACATGGCAGCCTCAAAAGATTCATATGAACTTATCTACATATCTTTTTACTAATCAAACCTCGTCCAAAATTTCATTATCAATGGGAATGTTATCCTAACTTCACATCCCATTCCCGTCAGCCTGACGAGCACTCAGCAGTAAGTGCTGCTACTGTAGAATGTTGTCTAGCCACAAAAAAGGGTTGTGCTGTCAAGAGGAAAAAAATATGTTTAACTATCTTCAAACAGATGTTTTAATTGTATACAGCATCTGTAGCTGCTCACGGTATGACAGCAAACAAACTGCTTCTCTGGTTGCTTTCTGTTCTACTGAGGGACTTTATGTCGCAAATTGTCACTGCTCCATCTGTGTGTGTGCATGTGTGTGATCGCACCCACATGTGTGGATTTGGCCCTGCAGACACCGACCTGGCCCGCGGGCCTCTCTGTCACTCTCTTTTCAGCCAGAGGGCCTTCTGTTCCACCGTTGTGCTGGAATGCTTTCTGGGACATCCAGCTGGAGCTCCAGGCCCAGGGCCCAGCTATCAGTCAGACCTATGGCCTAGCTCCCCTTCACCATGCTGGGCTGAGGAGAGACTCAATAGTGGCTGATGGGAGGATAGTCATCCCTGTCTGTTCTCTGATGGGACCTGACAGCAGCCTGTAGGCTGTCAACGCATTCCTGCACAGCTGCTCTTAAATCACAAATGGGATGGCTGTAGTGTTTTTGTGTGTGTGTGTGTGTCTCTGTGTGTGCAGAGGCTGGAGTATAAGTGTGCGTCTGTGTATATAGCTGCGTGTGCGTGGGTGCAAGCGTGCGCCTGTGTGTATAAATTATTCCATCCCTGCTCCACATATCAGTTTATGAGTGATGATGTGTTTTTGTGAGTGTAAATGAGTAAACGTTACACATGAGCCGCCCTACTTTCCATTTTAGTAACTCCCCAGAGATATGACTTTGTCTCTCAACATTGTGCAGTGGCAGCGTTGAGGCTGATAAGGAAATGTTTAGCCAATTTAAGTAGACTGCTGAAATGATTTGGAATCCTCACCAGGCCACTAGGGCATATCAAATGCATGGTGGAAAACTGGATTGTTTGTACAGCGGCTAAGCAAGCCGAAATATTTAGAAGCACTCTGTTGTGCTCAGTCGAATGAGTCTTGTGTAAAGTTATGTGTGTGTGTGTGTGTTCTGCGGGTGTTTGCAAGTGTAATTGCTTGTCTTTTTGATCTCTTCTGAGTGTGTACGAGTCCGAGACGGTGCGGACGGAGGTTGTACATGTTTTCATACATGTCTGCATGTTGCTGTGCATATGAGCTCATGTGTTCACACTGTGTATGTGTATTTGTTCAGGGAGGCCTCACCGTGGCCCCCACAACCTGACGTTGACCCTTTTTCTCTCTCCCCTCTCCCCCCACTTGCACTCACTGATGAACACAATCTGTCCTTTCAGATCCACGAACGGCTGCAGCACTATGAAGAGAGCAAACCCGTCCCCTTGTTGGACAACACAGCAGCTCTGGCACATGAAGTAAGTTCTTATTTTGTTGCACGCACTGATGAGTGACAAGAGGGAAAAACAACGTGAGGTGTCATATTGAAGGGTTTGGCTACTGCACAACTCCAAAACAGCTTCAATTACTCTCTGGCAGAGATCACTGAAGTGATGAACAGCATTCTTCCAATAGATATTATATTAAATGCTGTCTAACACTTTGGTCTCTTAGGTTTTTAGCTGGGTTGTTTTTGGTAGATTTGGTGTCTTTTGAAGACCGTAGCTTATGACTCACATCATCAAACCATTCAGTAAGGAAGCATTTGAATTCATTATATTTCTCCACTCATTTATCCAGGCTTTTCCCTCAATTTGTCACCCACCTACGCACACACACTGTCTTTCCTCTCTCTCTCTCTCTCTCTCTCTNTCTGTTTGTATTTGAAAACCAAGCAAACCTGATTGATTTGCTTAGACTCGAATCCAGAGAGAGTTGGTGTAAGCGGGTAGGTCGATTTGCTAGGACAGGATCTTCAGATCTTGCGTGCCAAAAACATCTCGTCATCACTTTTTATTATGTCTGTAAAAACACGCGTAAACACAAGTCATCGATACATGCGGTCGACACCCTTTTCCAGTAGCGTGCAATAGCCCTGATGATGTTTGTCCTCTTTCACCCCCTCGCCCTGGAATGAACTCTGAACTGTCTCTCCTTCCTCGGTTTGGGTTTTTCTATACTCTGCGTCTGTTACAGTAACACCACACCGTCCCTTCTATACAGCGCCAACCGCTTGCTCGCCTGCCCGCTCTCTGCCCAAATGTCTAGCCGTACACCACGAAATCAAAAACCCAAGCCAGAGACTGATCATTTTCTTAGGGCAGAAACCGGATAGAAAGGCCACCAATTCAGAGGGAAGCTGGAGACAAATGGGCATGCTGTGACAGATGACAGCAGCAGACCGACTTGCAAACATATGAAATACTCTCATTGGAGCATGGTAGCAGCTTCGCGCGTGGCACAGAGTTCCTTTTCATTAGTTAACCTGCCTCTGCACAGACAAGCGAAGGCACCATCAGGACCACTGATGACCGCACCGCTGATGATGATTTTCTTCCACTGGCCCTGCTGCTCTCGTCAAGCTGCGAAAGAAATTTAGCCTGATTTATTGAGTAAATGTCCAGTGTCCTGACGTTTGTTACCATATTGTTCATCTGCGATATTTATTGAAAGCTACGTGTGCACAGAAGCATGCGTGCGCCCCACTCATATTCACATATCCCGTATACACACACACCTACACACACATATACACATACACACACACACCTGTGTAAACCCAAGAACCACCCTGGCACGGTGAATGGAGAAGAAGGAGGAAAAGCCCTTTTTACTGGTGTGTGGTTTTGTTTGAAATCCCCAGCTCTGTTTATTGTAATCAAAGTGCCTCCGACTATTCCACCCCTTCTAAAGAGCCCGCAGCCATACATCATCCTAATTAGTACTGAGTCAAGGGAAAGACGAGAGAGAAAGAGGGGCTGAAACTCTTACAGTCGGTCAGGGTAAGCGCCATAGAAGAGAGAGTCCAGAGTGTCCCGGGACTGTCACGAAAACTAGAGGCTGTCTTGTGGTCTAGAGCGGTTTTCCTGACCCATACAGGCCACAAGTTTCGGTTCCATCCACAAACACCAGTATAGATGACAGTACTCCCAAAACTCTTAACCAAACCAGGATGGCCTTAGCCTTGCATCTGTACAATATTGTCAAATAAAAACATTTATTGCTCCTTTTTCGTCCGTGTGTTTGTCTTACCCTACTTTTATTGCTTTCACTCCTGGCAAAGAACAACTAACCAGATAACACCGAATTCAAGCGGCCAACAGAGTGGGAGAGATGGCTTCTGTTTCTCTTTTTCTGTAGACTCTGCTCTGCCTTGCCAGGTTGTGGCAAGAAGCCATAGTCTAGTTCAAGAGAGACACTCAGATATCAGCCTTCATCTCCCCTCCCCCTTTACAGATTTTCTTTCTTATTCTTCTTGTTAAATTACAGACTTTCAAAATTTATGCTTCCTGGTAAATGCCCCGCAAAGCGTCTCCCCGGGATTATCAGGTATCGGGATAAAGCCTAGAGATGGTTTGTATCAAAGCGTCTCTCACAGCACACCGCAATCTTGAGTCTCCCTTCCTTGGCTGGGAAAAAAGAAAGAGGGAGAAAAAAAAGAAAAAAGGAAAGAAAAAGTCCAAACCCGGAGCGTTGCAGTGTATTTTTAAAGCGGATTGTTTTTCACCCATGTCGCCACTCCAAATGAACACTATTGAAGTGGTGGCTGAGGATTGAAGTGCAAGGGGAGAGAGAGATCTACAGTTAGATGAAATTCATTTCAGGCTTGGGTTTCGGGTAATGGAGGCTTAATTTATTGCCTAACATAAAATGACACTTTAACCCCTGTCTGCCCCGGGCTGCACTGTCTAGCGCACACAGCAGGTGACTGCCACTGCTCAAGCAAAGTAACACCACCAAACTTGAAACACAATCAATATTGAGCTCCGGGTAAAGGTGCCGTATTACATTCATATAAAGACATGTCAGTAGGTGACTGCGTACACACGCTTTTTACCGATGTACGTACACGTTCTTTACTGCACACACAGTTTCTCTCCAGCGCTCATTAAGTCTGAAATAGAAGCACTCTTGCCTCATTGTAAAATACCACATTACATTAATCAAAATGGGCAAAACAACCTCTCATGCAGACGGGTCTGTCGATCCAATCAGTCTCAATCAATCCCTGCCGAAAGATAAACACCGCCACCACGTCATGTGAATAATGCCAGCTCACTATTCCAGATTAGTGTCCAGCGTTTGAACTTTAACCATACGTCCTGGTGGCTGACTTGTATGTTCCCTTCTCCACTGGCCAACTTCCCAACACCTTCATTCTCACCCACAAAGACCTGAAGTTACATGGAAAGACCACTGGGTGCCATCAGAGAACACTGGTCTACAGCTGCACTTAATGGGAATGAGTCAGACAAACAGAGAGAGAGAGAGAGAGAGAGAGAGAGAGCTTGTCAAGTCATGTCAGGTGTCTCTTCATTGTTTGTTTTTACTTACAGCATATTACAGGCCCTCAAGCCTTTAATCAGAATAAGACAGTTACATTTGGGCAGAGATATAAATTATAAGAACATACAAGATAGATGCTGTGTTGAATAGAGAGAGGCCCCTATATGAAATTTCTGGAGCAATAATGACAACAGTTAAAAGTCTTATTTGTTGTGGCCAATGCAACATTAATCTTGCAGTTGCCAAAGTGAAGAAAAGGAACTTTGCCAATTGATTCAGTCATATATCACTTAATCAGAGCGGAAGAAACCGACTCCACAATCTTTGGTGTAATATTTGGCTAAAATTGCTGCATCAGGAGGATTTAGAACCAATATAAATCATGTAATTTTATTATGTATCAGTAGCTAATGTGTCAGCCACTAATATATCATGCATTAGAATAAACTCTTGGAAGAATGTGAACTTTAAACATGGTTGGTCACCGATTCAGAGGTCGTGTGCAGCTTTTGTTTCACATTGTCAAACTTAATTTGTCCATCATCTATAGATATGACTTAACATAGGGGTCACATATGTATATACGCAACTTTTGACATAATTCAATATTCAAGAAACTTTATTGTGTGTCTCATAGTAAGAGAAATTGGTCTTTGATACTGCTCATTCAAAGAAAAAGGCAGATAAATGCAACATTAACAAAATAGGAACAGTAAAAACATCAAATTCGTTTTTTCAAATGGAATCTTATAGTGGCAGCCTGATGTTAGCAGCTGTCGGGAGTGTTGTAGGTGTTGAGGGAGGTCCTGTGTAATGACGGTGGCTAACCATATTACTGACCAAGTGTAAATCCCAGATAATGGCGTTTTGAGTTGATCCACTTATTTTACTGGCCTCGTTGGTGATGCGAGAGAGTTAGACTTAATGTTTAGTAGCAAGCATAAAGTCCTAATTCATTTTTGCACGATAAATTATGATAACTCGAGTATTTACATCGACATTTTTAGCTCCAAACCCATTATAAATTTGAATGAATGTCACTTTTAGACACAACTTTCTCCTGATACTCTTTGAATCGATTATTTGCATGAGGAGATTTCATGCATTCATTATTTCCTTTTTAAATTTTAGTTTTGTAATGGTGTGAAAGCCAGTATTTAGACCATGAGACTTTAAAACTTTTATTGAAACTCATAAAATATAATAATAGGAAAACATCCTCATGCATAACTGTGTAAAATCTAATCAAAATGCTCTGTGGGAATGAATTCAGGTTTAACGCGTACTGTAGGCAACCACTGTGTTAATGATCACTTACACAACAAGTCAGGCCAAACAGCATTACATCCATCATATGAAATTGATGACGCTGACTGGCTGAAACCAGATTTTTTTAATAAAAGATCTGTATTTTTTAATGCCCTTTTTAATAAACGCTTTTATAAAAAATGAAAAAAAAAAAAAAAAAGGAGGTCGGCATGATGCATTGGCAGCTATATATCAAAGTAGTGAGCTCAGTACTGAGCTATAAACTGACATGCCGGGATCAAACTTATCTAAACACTGGTGTGCCTGCCATGACATTTAACAAATGAAATACACACAGTCTCAGAGGAGACCAGCATCATTTTTTGCCCCCCTCCCCTACTTTTTCTCTGAAGGTCTGTGGATGGAAAATGTGATTCTAACGGGGCAGCACGAAGGTAGAGAGCCGAGCGCATTGTCAGACATGTCCCATCTGTCCTCCACGCTGAGTTATGGGACAAGGTGCTTTAATAGGACAATATGAGGGACTGGAAATTTACAGTTCCTTGCGTCTCTTCTCTTCCCTCCCTCGCTGTAAACAGCTTAGCGATGAAATGATGGACGACGCTGTATCAGTGCAAGAGATGTTACCTTGCTAAAGACCCTGACCTCGACTACACTCTGCGTCTCTACCTTTCCTTGGCTCTCCCAGTATTTCTCCCCTTTTACTCCTTGTTTTTCTGTCTTTTCCTTATGTCCCCCATCTCCCTCCGACCTCACTCCTTCACTGTTGGATTTTGTTGTATATTTGATAAAGTGAAGTAATGGAGAGTTCAATGAGATTCAGATGGAGTAACCTTGACCACTGTGGCTATTTATTAGTGTGGTCTATCTCCCTTGAGGGAGGAGGGTCAAAACTAATGGAAATAATGAAAAGAGCCCACCCCCCAAAGTCAAAAGCACATGTTCCTGTCTTTGGGTAAAGTGACATAGCATCCTCCCTAACCCTAGTGTAACCCTCAGCCCCCTGCCTTTACCTCCACCTCACCTCTGGTGCCTTATTCCCGCACCCCGGGGGTCGTTAGTCAAACAAACTGTAGGTTTTTTTCCAACCTCTGTCATCATCTGCCTGAGCATCACACACAAGAGAACGCTGCATTATGAGATCTCCCTGTTCGGCTTATCTGTTATGTGATGACAACATCGACACCAAAGAAGTTCCATGTGTCTCTTTTATTCCACTTCGCTACACTTCTTCATAGACCTTTAAACATACACACACACATATATACACACACACACACACACACACACACACACACACACAGTATGTTCAATTGTAAATTTGCGTCTGTTAACAATTAGAGAATTCATCTTTCTGTTAAACGTTTGGATATTTTTATCATTTGACTTGTAGATTTATCGGTCATGGCTCACTGTTGGAAATATGTCAAGTAACCTGGTGCATATTCAACCGCCGTGACTTGATTTGTATCTATTCAAGTCTGCTGTGGCAACTTTAAAATCTTCACCAGATTTTCTGTTGTTTTTATATATGAAGTTTTTATATTGTTTGTTCTTTTGTATGAATTTTTTTCTTACGTTACCAAGCAACAGAATCACAAATTTCTCCCAGAGGGGTTTATAATCCATGAAAGAAAAAAAAAAAGCAAAAACTTCTATCTTTAGACACCTGATTTAGATAAGAAAAACCTTTTACAGTTACAGGGAGAAGAAAAGGGAGAAACTTAAGAGTTAGGAGGAGAGGAGGTATTCCTCTTCCAGGGCAGAGGTGTTGTAAATTCAGAGAATTGTAAATATTAGTCATTCAACATGGAAAGACAAAATGACACATAATATCGAGTAAATATTAAGTGTAGTAAAATAATAAGTTCCACCTTTCCACAAGATAGTAAAGCCAAATTTTTCCCTAATTTTCCTCATTTTTGCCAAAACTCCTCATAGATTAATCAGTTTTATCCGTATTTTATAAAGCAACAACCTCATTTTTCTCTAATTTATGCTTATTAAGAAAATCTGTTTCTTAGTAAGCATAAATAAAACAGAAATGTTCATTAAATTTTTCATTTTCTAACGTTTACACAATATTCTTGTGATAAAGCTTCTAAAAAAAAAAGTGATAAAGTGATCTGAACAGAGTTCCTTAAGGACACATGGATAGTTGTGGTGTTGACATTCTTCACATGTAACATAGAAGTTAACCTAAGAATATTTTCTGCTTTCTACTTTGTAAGAATTGCCAAAGACTAAACTCCTGCACCTGTGACACAGTTCACATGCATAGTCTCTGTATCAACTATACACACATCTAGATACCGCAGCTTGTGATTTCCTCTGGTTCCTGGTTGCATTCTCAACATGGACTCCTGATCTCAGCTCAGTACAGGCAAGTCTTTGTGTGTTACGGCTCGACGCTCCTCTCCACACTCACACCGCATCCAGGAGGATCATCCATAAATCAGGGGTAGTCGGAGGAGCGTGGCCTGAGCTTTAGAGGCAGAGTCACTTGTCTCAGTGCTACCAGACATTTATCATGAATTCAGTCCAGCTTGGTCCCAATGCTCAGAGACACTCTCTGAGCCCCCATTGTTTCCAAGAGAAGTGGACTGTNCCGGAGGAGCGTGGCCTGAGCTTTAGAGGCAGAGTCACTTGTCTCAGTGCTACCAGACATTTATCATGAATTCAGTCCAGCTCGGTCCCAATGCTCAGAGACACTCTCTGAGCCCCCATTGTTTCCAAGAGAAGTGGACTGTTTTCTTTTGTTCCTGAGATTTTCACTGAAAAATGATCCTCCTGAAAATAGTAAATTTAATCATCAGAAAGATGGCAACAACTGCAAAGTTCAGGCCCCATGACTTGTTGTGACCTCACCTCCTACTAAGATGCGCCTAATTTAGCACAATATATCAGCTTATCAGTTTGCTTGGGGCCACCTGAAAGTCCAATGCGGTTTGTGCCCTTGAGTATAAAACTGTTCTTTTTCTACAAGCTTTTGAAGGATTACACTGATGTTCCAACCCTCCCCTATTGGGTACAGTACTTTTGATTAGATCTGTCTCCAATCATCACAAGTTATAAAATGTGTTTTAGAACACAAGTCCAATAATAGTTAAAATAAGGCTTGGAAAAACATTCCAGTTACTCCATGGAATCATTTTTACTGCATAACTAATTGTTATATTTTAGTTTATTTATTTAGTAGCAGATTCATTTCTCTTGCTTTGGCTGTACTAAATGCTAAATGACCGAAAACAAACATTTTGTGCAGAACAGAAGAAAGAATTAGACTTAGTGATCATTTTTATTCAGTAGTGGTGATTAAATCCCCTGGCAAAGTCAATATGGGGTAGAAAAAGTGCAACTGCAGCACTTGGCCCGTCATCAACCATCACTGAGGTGCCTTTGAGTAAAAAAGGCCCATAAGAGTGAGTTATACATGACCTTTTGTAGTTATTCAAACAGGCTGTATTCAAAGGGCATCATAAAGAGAGAGAATCCTTTTAAACGGTGGTAACTGTGCACATTTGACAGTCTCTTCAAAGGCATTCACAGTGTCTGTGTTTCTTCTCCTGTTTTAGTTGTCCGAGGAGCTACAAGGGAAATCAGCCAACGCAGAAATCAAAGAGCTTCTCAAAATACTGGACAAAGCCCACGTGAAGGTGAGTTTGCTTCTTATCAAAAGATTTATTCAACACATGCCTAAATTCTCTTTTATTTTCCTCTTTTAACTTAACCCTGTGTCGTATTCGTAGTGGACCACATTATAGTGAAAAAATCCTCACTCATGTCATCACACAAACAGCACGGATCGCTTTACACAAACTAACGAGGGCGGTCGGAGCCAGCCTTTTGTTTTTTTCCCTTTTTTTTTTTTCTTGTCCTCTTGGCTGCGGCCGCCGACCTTGTTATCCAGACCCAGACAGCCACAAAATAAATTTACACATTTTTATTTTCAAACGCGTAACTCGGGCCATCCGTCAGGCCCTCCAGGTGTCTCAGCCAGACAGCGCTTGCCTTCATAATGGCGGAATGGAAGGAGAGAGCTGGACGGCCTCCTTTTTTTTTTTTTTTTTAATGCGCTGTTGTCATGCTTATTTGGGCTCTGCCAGAAACAACAGCTCAGTATGAAGTCCTCCCACCAGCACAACACACATACACACTTAACGGCGCGCACGGATATTCAATACCTCTTAGTGTCAAGTGAGAAGAGACAGTGGTTCCCAAAAGGATCAGGGTAAGAAGTCAGGTCATCTTGTGGAGTTTTTGGATGTCTATAGTAGTGATGCAATGATTTAAAGAAATGAAAATAATACAGTCACACATATACAGTTAAGATGTACAGATACAGAACAGAAAGGTGGGAGAAAATGGGGTCAAATATAATTGAGTTCACACACAATCCCACACCGACACGTGACGCGCTCGACGCAGTCACTCTCTCCCAAAGACAAATATTGGGGAATTGATGACACCTTCAGTTTATGGCGTAATCTCTTTCATCTCTGTCAATCGAGGCCAGTGAAATGTACCGGCAAACGATGGCCTGCTCTCGCCGTGAAGACATGCCTGTGTCAGAATAAGCCGCGTTTATTATTTTAATTACGCCTACGGTGAAGGTATTTGGCGTGGCAACGGGTCAATCCATCAAAACGCAGAGACTCGTGAAAGTCATCGATCAGGAAGCCTGGCTCATTCAGCGGATGAGGTGAGAAGCGTCAGGAGACGAGACTGAGGGCCAGGTGCACACACACATACACGCACACACACACACACACACACACACACACACACACATATACAGTAACACACACACACACGCTCCAATAATATATCCCGCCTTCTCGTCTGTGTGTGGTTGTAGAGATGGATCTGGTGGAAGGTAATGTCTGCGTAGCTTAAACTCCAATGTTACTTGCACGTCATAGATGTTTTTCACTTTCAAATATGGAAATAAATCTAAGAGGTATCAGATATTTGCCAAAATGAGTTGAATGTGAACAACCGGATTGGAATATTTTGGTCATTGCCATTTTTGTGGAGTGTCTGCACTTTTTCTCTTCTCACCTTGCAAATATTGCGTCCGCAGAAAGCCTCAAGCCCCAGAGTCGATCCGAAGGGCTCACGCCAACCCCAGCTGATCATACTTAACTGAGTTTTAAAAACTGACAACAAGAGTAGCTTGTGTTGGGCCTTATACTCATTTCTGAAGCCTTTTCCAGGCC
>JANJYP010197518.1:0-11906 GCA_024605115.1 Rastrelliger brachysoma
ATGTTTCCTAGAGGATGGATATGATACGATGATAAACCCTATGCAGTCAGTTATACATATCTCCTGAACAAAAATGTGTTGTTGCCCAATTTTGTATATATCTTGAGCTGTGATTTATTTAAAAAGTTTTGCAGGTATTAAGTCATAAACCAAAAACAGCTAGTTGTAGCCGCTAATTTCATTATTTTAGCACCGCCATTGTGTACATATTAGGAAGCTGAGGTTTGCACTTATAAATGCAATCCCACCAAGCCGTTATATGTTGACTCCTATCTTGCAGGCAGCTGCTAGAACAATTGAAGTTTAATTATGAAGATTAAATTCCTTTCCATGGAATTTCCAAAGGTGGAAATTGACTAGTTGGTACACTTATAATGCAGGGAAGAATGACAAGTACAGAAGTTACAAACCAAGTAGAAGCAGAGGACTCTTAAAATTAAATATGGATGACTTGAGACATTCTACACCAAAATATATGTTGTTTTGACACACAAAGGTCAATCATCATTGTAAAAAGTTGGTTTCAGTGCACCTAATTTAATCTTTTTAAATGAACTTCCAAGCTGGTCTATTAACATCAGCTATTTGGCGCATAATGACAAACATACAGTACATAACAGTCATCGTCATTGTTATAATTATGTGCAATGAAGTCAACTATGCTGCTTAGTGTTAAAACATGTCTAAATGAGGCCATGCCTTTTGTCTTTTTTAAGCTGTGGTGACCACTCTGGGTAGAAACCACACTTGAATAGAAGGAGACTGTGGTTCAGCTGCCCTGATCTGCACTGTGCTTCCAGTTCATTCTGGACAGTCCTGTGTATCCAGGCCAACTGTTGCAAAACACCCGTTGACAAAAATAGACTGCAAAGAGATATAATCATACAACTAACTGTGCAGTTAGTTGTATGACAAACAGACGTTAAATTCAAATGCCTTTCAAGCCATTTTATTGTCTTTCTTGTACAAAGAATTTCACAACAATATGAAGAAACTGTTGCAGACACCACTGACACCACATGACCAGAACAGTAAGAGGAAGAGAAAAGGAACAGAGAGGAAAAGAGAAAAGACGTTTTTTTTTTTTTAGAGCTACATCCACTTCCTCTAAAATTCCACTTCACCACTATGAGAAAGTACTGGCAACACAAAAACTCTCCGGAGCCCCTCAGGGTGCTGGCAGTTTGGGAAAATACTGTCTGGTGATGTTTCTGTGAGAGAATCATTTCTCAGAGGCATTGTTCATTTCTCACTGTGGGGGCCACATGAATCCGCAAACTAATGCTTGCCGAAGAGAAGTCCAGGTCAGTCTTCTGACGATTGCCACGTTGCCCCACCATTTTAAACTGTATGCCGCTCACATGCAGAAAATACTTAAAAGGCTGTGATGTGATTGTTAATTCTTCTGCAAATGTTAAACACAATTTTAATCTTTTATTTTGGAATCTTTTTTAAAATATTACACAAAACACTTTTGGGCATTTATACTCTGTTTGCAGTGGATGAAAGTATAAAAATATACTCAGCACTCACAAAATAAAGTCAACATTGCTTTCACTGTACTGTACTTTTTATTTGTATGTTGG
This sequence comes from Rastrelliger brachysoma, assembly GCA_024605115.1. Taxonomy (NCBI): domain Eukaryota; kingdom Metazoa; phylum Chordata; class Actinopteri; order Scombriformes; family Scombridae; genus Rastrelliger; species Rastrelliger brachysoma. Next base: position 1,587 of record JANJYP010197518.1, read on the forward strand.
GTGAATGTTGCTTTATCTTTAGTTGGAGTGTTAGATGTAAAAGTAAACAGTCACACAAACCAATCAATTAAATCAATAAACATTTGAAAATTACAGTGTGTTCCTTAAAGTTCTATATTACATGCCCAAAATGTGTTTTACAATTTATGCTCATCATCTCAATTAACTGCAATCACGCCTGTGTTATAGATAGACCAGTGACAGTGGCCCGTAGTTATATGGAACAAGGTTTACATGACAAAAACTAAATATAGTCTTTGAAAGAAAACAGGACCTAGGTGGATACAGGATCCTACAACCCTTTGAAACTTTCAACAAGAGAAAAATAGTCTGAGGTGAGTGAATACAATCCCTTCTTTCCTTGTTAGCTGAACCCTGAACAGGATAGATAAAAACGTCAAGGACAATGTGGTGCACCTGGGTTGCTGTTTCTGCATATTCATATTCTGCATAGCTGACTGTCCTTTCTTGACAGCTAGTTTTGTCATAATATACCTGACTGGCAGCTGCTGTCTGCTGGATAGCAGGTATGAACATGGTGGGACTGGTTCAAGGTCTTTTTTTTCTTTCATGTAAATTCTCCTGTGAAATGAGAATCATGTCACTCACATTTTTAAAACTTGATGATGCCCAACTTCTGTTTATTAATTTATTGCTTTTTTCTGGTACCTATTTAAACCTTTAATACAAATTGGAAAAGTGCCAGAGCAACAGGCAGTTGATATGTCATCATGAGCTTGTCATCAGTGTTAGCCATCAGCAGCCAGATGGGATCCTGCAGGACACATTTAATCAACTGCTCCTCACCCCCATCTCCACCACTGCTGCTGCTGCCCTCTGCTGGCTGTTTGCGAGCATGGTCGTTCTCCAAGGAGTCGATACTACCAAAATATTTGCTGGTGTGGCTGCCCTGGCTGTCAAAGGTGATATATAATTATGAGGAAGTTTTGTGCATTGTTTTATTTTGTTAACTGCAAGTCTCTCCAGCAAGTCGCTGAATGTGGACATGGCATCCTGGTTGGACTTATTAGTTTCACCCTAATAGAGAAAAGAGTTGAGTATACAAATATTGTTAAAGGCTGTAATTCCACCTGAGGTGAATGCAGTTTCAATTTGTTTCTCAGCTGTTTTAAGATCTGCCTATCTAAGATTCAATCTGTTTTTTACCCTCTATTTCTAAAGGTGAGCATGGTTGTTTACTATAGGACTTAAAAAAACATCTGTGAAATGACTCCAAGATAATTCAGGGTCAGGTATAGCCTTGTCATTTCACTGAGAAATAAATCACTGTTTAAAGTCTTACTTGTCCATAATTTGGGTGGAATCCATTTAACCTGGAGTTTCAATATAGAATTGAACAATGATAATTTAAGTCTTTGTTAAACACACCATTCTGTAATAATAAAATGAGTCACAAGGAATAAACTTAACTGCTTTTACCATTAGGGATAAATTATATTTAAAATTAGATGTGTACCACTGGCTAAGTTGTTAGACCAAGTGTTCCCTAACAGTCAGCGGGTAAGAACCTTTACACTGTGAGTGCAAGTTCAGTGTTTGTTGATAAAAGGTGTGAGCCTTCCTGGGAAGGAAACAGGCCATCTGGTATGAAATTTGATTTCTTCCTTGAGTATTTTTAATCATTAAAAACCTGAAATATTAACTCCTCTCCTGAACATCTGTGAACTTACATTTTCATTCTCCTTGGAGATGTCATCAGAGATCCTCTGGTTAGGTGAGCTCGGTCTCCCAGCTGCACCTCCTTGCACAGAGGGGGTAGCTTGCTGTGAAGCAGCCAGGGCTGTGGCAACCTCCAACCGGTTGCTAGGAGACTCCTTGAGCTGCAGCAAGTTGAGAGGAGAGGAGCATCGGGACTGGAAGAGGGGGGATTCTGGTCACAAAAAAGATTTTAAAGTTGAACAGCAACAATTTTGCTTGACATCCTTAGTTTCACGATGTGATCAATGAAAGTCCCATCAAGGTGCTTTATAGTGAACTGCAAACACATTTAGTAAAGCAATCACCATTCGATCTTTTTAACATAGAAAATGAAATTCTGAGAGCCCAAAGTGATGTCTCCAAATTGTAAGTTTTGTTCAACCACCAGTGCAAAACCAAAATGTATTGAACTTACAATAATGTCAAGGAGAGAATGTAGACAACTGTCAAACTAGATGTTTGGCATTTTTAGTTTTATTTGACAATGATTAATCAACAATCAGAACTGCTATTGATTAGCTTTATACCCACCTACTACTCCTTAAATCAAATATCACACCAGTTAAGATAAGGATGATTATGTAAGTGACCTTAAAGCGGTGGAGGAATGCCTGCTCTTCCTACTGGGTGTGGACAGATAATACCTCCTTTGTCAGACCTCTGCTTCCTCCTGCTGCTCCTCCACTTCCACTCCTCCAGTTGTCCCTCTCTGGCTGAGTGGCCTGAGAGAGTGGGGGGCATCGGAGGAGGAAGAGGAGGAGGAGTAATCACTGTATTAGCGGGAGGCGTCAGACCTCTAGCAGGAGAAGTAGGAGTGGTAGGAGCCTCCTCCATAACGATGTCTGTGATAGAGAAAAGGCATGTTGGGGTATTAGAGNGGTAATCACTGTATTAGCGGGAGGCGTCAGACCTCTAGCAGGAGAAGTAGGAGTGGTAGGAGCCTCCTCCATGATGATGTCTGCGATAGAGAAAAGGCATGTTGGGGTATTAGAGAAAATGAATGTTGCAACAGATTAGAACATAAAAAAGTGTAAACAGTAGAAAAATATGTTAAGGCACAACTGAAAAAGAGATGACAGCCAAAACATTCCTGGAGGAAAACAAAGGCAGAAATCAGAATATGTGCAATATGCTGCATTATCATGAGCCTACAGGTTACTACAAGTTAATTTTTTAAGACTTTGAAAATAATGAATTCTCTTTAATAAAAAAAAAAAAAAGCCAGAAGAGGAAAAATCAGAATATTTTTTGTTGCTGTTGCACAAAGAAAAAATTCAAACTTTAGCCAATTAGCCATATTGAAGGCCATTAAATTCAACTTATGATGGTGCAGTTAGTAGCGTCACAGGAAGTATGGGCGGGCCCAGGCTAGCAGTTAGAAGTATTCAGATAAAAATCAATTACATGTAGAGGTCAATAGAAAGGTGTAGTGATCTTAAAATGATTCATGGTGATGTACCAGGTATTTACCGTTAGGTGTGTAGCCTTTGCTGACCAAAATGGCTGAGTTTACAACCAGACCTGACCTCCACTGGTGGAAGACCAGCCTGATAGAGAAAGAAAAACTAGTATCAAACAACCAAAGTAAAGTAAATTACCTTTTACACTGCAAGGACTACAGTCCATTTTTTCTTACTGTGATGTCCTTCAGGCATGTGTTGAATGTCCCCTGTGGTACTGCAAGGTCACATTTTAACAAAAATATGTCAGTAGTGGTGTAGTCCTTCATTCTGACCCTCTGGAGAGGAGCAGCCCACAGACATTGGAACATAAAACTGTCCTCTTTTTTCACACAAACATTAGATCTACTACATGAATTACAGCATTCTGTCATTTTCTGTCCAACCATCCTCTCTGTGGATTCAAACCACATCTTACTACTGCAAACCTCTACTTATGCTGCACTCTCCGTAATCATAATACTGTAACCAGTAAAGGAAAATACACACAGTTGTAGGTTAAAAAAAGAGTTGCTTAACACATATTGGATGAACGGACATGAACTTGACATAAGTAGATATGTATGGTGATTCTTGGAGATCTTGTGACTTGTCCTCTTGCACCACCAACAGGTGTCAACACCTATTGTATGGGTTAGTGCAAAAAGCAGACATTGAAGGTCCCTAAAGGATGAATCCTAATGACATTCACCTTTCACAATTTTGTACTTTCCACAAGGCAATAGAACATAATGATAATGGGCCATATGTCAGACACATAGCATCAGTTGTGTTCCTCCTTCTAACAGCCATATTGCTTCAAAGAAAAGATTCAGGGTGTCATGATGAAGGTCTGGATCTGTAATGCCAATTTTGACTTCACTGACGTTACCGTTCTGGGACACATACTCAATATTTAAGCTTAACTGATAGTGCTGGGTACTGCTTACAGAGTCATTTCCTAATGTCTACTTCAGACCACATGCTCTTGATATACCTGTATGTTCACCTGAGTAGTTTTTATTTTTACAGTAAGGCATATGATTTATCTGTATGAACATCTACATGAGAAGTAAATATGCTAGATTAGAGCTACTAGCAGACCATTGTGAAGTCACAGTGATCCTAACCTTTGACCACCAGTGGACCTAGTACCAGATTTAATGCTTCTGGCCATGGCTTTTGCCCCCCCAAGATTCAATCAAAATAGAAATCGGGGAACAAAGCGTTTAAAAGTAAATATGGATGACTTTAACTTGTTGGATAGATTGCAAAGAGATATAATCATAAAACCAACTGCTCAGCTGAAAGGAACAAAGACTTCATATTTAAAGGACTTTCAAGTCATTTTTATTGTCTTTCTTGTACAAAGAATTTCACAAAAATATTAAGAAACTGTCGCAGACACCACTGACGCCATAAAGCATAGGATATCACATGACCAGAACAGTGCCACAGAGAGGAAGAGAAAAGGGACAGAGAGAAAAGAGAAGATAGTAAACACTCTGCAAACTCTCATGACTTTTTTTTTTTTTTTTTAAAGAGAGCTACGTCCACCTCTTCTACAAATCCACTTCACCACTATGAGAAAGCACTGGCAACACAAAAGCTCTCCCTCCACTGAAGGGCTCCGGAGCCCCTCAGGGTGCTGGCAGTTTGGGAAAATACTGTCTTGTGATGTTTCTGTGAGAGAATCATTTCTCAGAGGCATTGTTCATTTCTCACTGTGGGGCGGCCACGTGAATCCACAAACTAATGCCCAACTAAAGAGAGACCTTAAAGTCCAGGTCAGTCTCCTGCTGATTGCAACGTTGCCCCACCATTTTAAAATGTACACCGCTCATGTGAAGAAACTAGACTGCAGTGTCGCACAGCTTAAAAGGCTGTGATCTGATTGTTATCTCTGCTGCAAATGTAAAACAAGTTTTTAACGTTGGATTTTCACATACATCTTTTTTTTTCCCCTCAGTCGTACATAAACTCTTTTGGGCATTTATCCTCTCTATTTGCAATGGATGAAAGTATAAAAATATACACAATGTTTACAAAATAAAGTCAACCTGGCTTTCAATATACATTTTGTCTGTTGGGTGAGTGTTGCTTTTTCTATAGTAGGAGCAAGGTTTACATGACAAAAACTAAATATAGTCTTTGAGAGAAAACAGGACTTAGGTGGATGCAGGATCCTACAACCTTTTGAAACATTCAACAAAAGAGCAAAAGTCAGAGGTGAGCAGATAAACTCCCTTCTTTCCTCGTTAGCTGAACCCTGAACAGGATAGATAAAAACGTCAAGGAGGACACTGTGGTGAAGCACATCCATCTTTATGTAAAGGCGCCTTTTTAGTAACACATTCACCTCCGTCCTCTCTGATTATTTTACAACTTTTAAATAAATATGCCAAGAACTACATGAACAGCGGAGGGGGAAAAAAAAATACTACCTCACTCTCTAAAACTGAGTGTGCACATCCTGTGTTTTCCAAGGCATCTCATATGCAGTTGTACAACATGCCTACTGTGCTGTCATCTAAGTCAGACTTGGGGATTTATTATGGGTCTCCTGCCTGACCTGTTAAACAGTAAATGGCAGTTGTCTGGATCAATATGCACCTTAAAAGTCCCAGCCCAGGCTATTTTAAACACCTTACATCCTGTGTATTGATGTTTCAAGCACATAAGAGTCCTGGAAGGTGCACATTTCCTGCATATCAATGTAGAAAGGTCCCAAATGTAGATAGGTCCCGATAAACACTATTCTTCTTTATCTTTGGCCACCTGCTCAGTGAGTCATGTCAGACTCAGGCGGCTGAGCCCCCACCGCCTTCTCTTCCACAGACTGCGAGGTGTCTCTCTGCTCCTCTGTGGTCATGTCTTGGTTGCCGTCTTGTGTTTTGGTTTCTTTCTCTTCTACCTCATCTTCTTCGTCTTCATCCTCAGGCTGAGCTTCGTCCATGGCTGTCTCTAATAGGTTTTTCTTGGCTTTATCCGGATCCTCTTCCTGAGACTTGAGCACACTGCACAGCTCCATCTCGTGGATCTCCACGTCGAACGGGGCGGTGGGAGGCACATAGGAGGGAGACTTGCAGCCTGCACAGCCCTGAAAACCATAAAGAAACAAATGATATCCTGTTGTTTCTGTTCTCTGTATTTATGCATCAACAGAATAGAAAAGGATGGAAGCGCTGTACTTACAGACATGTTGATGGCTCGGGGCAGACGTCCCGTGCGGATCCAGGGATGCACCTGGCTGAGCTCCTTCTTCTGCTCCTCTGTGAAACGCGGTTGCTGTTTCTGCATATTCCTGAGGGCCTCACGATCCTCACGCAGCACCGTATCAATGTCCCTATTAGACAAGAACCAGGATTGTGTTAGGATCAAGCAAGGACCTTGACATCACAGTAAAGACTGCACTATCATCTTGGCAGAGACATACTGTCTCTCTCCTTGAAATGGTGAAGGTAACGGTCTGTGGTGTTTTGTGGAAAACAGGAGTCACTTAAATATCTGTGGCGCAGCATTGCTGTGGCACCAAAATTCAGAGGATATGCCCGTATGACTGTCTGCGTTTCCTTGTTTGTAGAATTACAAACAAAATTAATTAAAGATCCTATCCACAAAAAACAACGGGTGTACTCTCAACTGCTGAGGTTAACCCACAGACTGTAAAAAATATGGACGTAGCATCCATGATGTTGGTTTGGGGAGTCTCATTTGAAGCTCATCCTAATCTTGGGTTTTTGGTGGGATGGTGGTCTTCTTTTGCATCTCATGAGATTCATGTCATTCACATGTTTAAATTGAGGCTTGATGATGCCCAACTTTTTAAAATTAAATACTGAGCAGTTAATTAATGAGCACTGTGTGGCTATTCTTTGCCCAGTGTCTTACCTGACAGGCAGTTGATATGTCATCATGACCTTGTCATCAGTGTTAGCCATCAGCAGCCAGATGGGATCCTGCAGGACACATTTGATAAACTGCTCCTCGCCCCCATCTCCACCACTGCCGCTGCTGCTCCCTGCTGGCTGTTTACGAGCATGGTCGTTTTCCAAGGAGTCGATACTACCAAAATATTTGCTGGTGTGGCTGCCCTGGCTACTGCCTGTGTGGATGAAAAAGTGAGCATTATTAAAAGGGAACATTTAATAATGAGGACGTTTTTGTGTCATCTTTAAAATTTTCTTTGCTGGGTCTGTTTGGNCTGCCTGTGTGGATGAAAAAAATGAGCATTATTAAAAGGGAACATTTAATAATGAGAACGTTTTTGTGTCATCTTTAAAATTTTCTTTGCTGGGTCTGTTTGGGTAATGTATGTGGCAATATATTAAAGAGTGAATTTTATTTTATTTATATTTAACTAGTTTTTATGTACTTAATGTATGTATGTGTTAATAAGCGGAGACACAGAATGTGTTTACTTTCTGCTAAATATGTATTTCNGTTAAAGAGTGAATTTTATTTTATTTATATTTAACTAGTTTTTATGTACTTAATGTATGTATGTGTTAATAAGAGGAGACACAGAATGTGTTTACTTTCTGCTAAATATGTATTTCAACACTTATCAGCCTGACTTCACATGGCAAAAAAGAACAAAGTCCCACTGGGTATGCACTGAAAGTTGTTAGTGTACTGACTCGTGCCACTGGTGCCAGAGGAGCTGCAGCCATTGGAGCCCGAGCCAGAACCAGAGGACCTCGTGCCTGAGGATCCTGATCCAGACGCAGCGGAGCCAGTCCCTGAGCGGGAGTCTTCCTGCAGTAACAGATCCAGCAAGTCGCTGGATGTGGACATGGCATCCTGGTTGGACTCATTAGTTTCACCCTAATAGAGAAAAGAATACAGAATATATGTTGTTTTTGTTATAAATATGAGGACATAGACATGTAATACAAATTCTTTTGGCAGGGACACACAGCGTAACTTAGCAACAGCAAAAGATTTTTTCACCAAAATAAAAATCCCTCCCCCTCTTGTAGTTCGGTCTACCCTATATATGTTGTAACCATCAAGTCTGATGACATCATCCTTAATATTATCACACACACAGGTTTCCATAAATCTGGACTGATTTGTTGGAACCAGATTATAATGGAGTCCAATTTTGCTACCAAGCTCCTCACATTCATGTGGATTAATCCAAGACCTCTGCATTCCAGAGATGTATCAACTAAGTTGTTAGACCAAGTATTCCCCAACAGTCAGCGGGTAAGAAGCTTTACACTGTGAGTGCAAGTTCAGTTCAGTGTTTGTTGATAAAAGGTGTGAGCCTTCCTGGGAAGGAAACAGGCCATCTGGTATAACATTTGATTTCTTCCTTGAGTATTTTTAATTGTAAAAACCTGAAACATTGCATCCTCTCCTGAACATCTGTGAACTTACATTCTCATTCTCCTTGGAGATGTCATCAGGGATCCTCTGGTTAGGTGAGCTCGGTCTCCCAGCTGCACCTCCTTGCACAGAGGGGGTAGCTTGCTGTGAAGCAGCCAGGGCTGTAGCAACCTCCAAACGGTTGCTGGGAGACTCCTCAAGCTGCAACAAGTTGAGAGGAGAGGAGCATCGGGACTGGAAGAGGGGTGACTCTGCCCCCTCACGGTCAGCAGGTGTCTGACTGTAGGACTGGGGCGTGCTGCTGCGAGATGGGGCACCTGTGCCTGGAATGGGCATTGGGTTGGAAACAGCTGGGGGGACAACGGCTGGGGTAGTGCCAGGGTAAGTAAAGTTAGGATTGTAGAAGTGTCCGGGGTTAGTGCCTGGCTGAGAAATGGGCGCTCCCATCTGTGGGAACATGTAGTTGGGCAGAACCAAGGCCATCATGGGAGGCACCATCTGGGTAGCTGGGAAACGTGATGGATCTGGGACGGGTAAGGGCTGCGTGAGCGGTGGGTAGACAGGGTATATTGGAAGCATACCAGGGCCGAAAGGGGCAGTAGGAATGCTGGTTTGGGAGCACACAGATGGCCAGGAGGAGGAGCTTGTGGGGGGTCCAAGAGGCATGTTGATGGGCCCGGGAGCTATGCTAGTTCTGGGGTCTCTGCGGCTCCCACTTAGGCCCATGGAGCTGTGCTGGTCAGATGACTCTTGGTGTTTGAGCCTCTTACCCCCACGACCACGTCTGTGGCCGGTGCTGCCTCCTGCAGCTGGGTAGTCACGAGAACAGCGCACTCCTGAGAAAATACAAAGACAATGAATTAAGTTAAACAGCAACAATTTTGATTCAGTCACATCTTTAGTTTCATCATGTGCTTAAGAACTAGATCAATGAAAGCCCCATTAAGATACTTTATAGTACTTTTTAGGATGTCAACCTGAGAAATATAGAAAACTACCACATTAGAGAGCTGCAGGACGTTTGGCATTTTAAGTTTTACTTGACAATGATTAATCAACTATCAGAACTGCTGTTGATTAGTTTTATATCTATCGACTACTCCTTAAATCAAATATCACAGTGGTAAAGATAAGCATGATTATGTAACTGACCTCAGTGACTTGTCATTAATGCCGCTCTGATTATCAAATATACTGTACTGGGCAAAAGATCAAACATTATGAAAGCCAATCTACTTGTGTGTATTTATAAACTCGGGATCCCTGCTTTCACACGTGTATATACAGTACTGTGTGTACCAGTGTGTGTTTGACTTGTGGGAGCAGTGTGCCCCTACCTCGTGACAGAGGGTTCGCAGCCTGCGTGTGGCAGCGCACAGTCGAAGATGCTGTCTGATCGAACACACGCAGCTTGCTGAGGTCCTTAAAGCGGTGGAGGAACGCCTGCTCCTCCTGCTGGGTGTGGGCGGAGAGTACCTCCTTTGTCAGACCCCGTCGGCCTCCACCTCCTCCTCCTGCTGCTGCTCCTCCACTTCCACTTCTCCAGCTGTCCCTCTCTGGCTGAGTGGCCTGAGCGAGTGGAGGCGGGGGAGGAGGAGGAAGAGGAGGAGGGGTAATCGCTGTGTTAGCGGGAGGCGTCAGGCCTCTAGCAGGAGGAGTTGGAGTTGTTGTGATAGGAGGAGCAGGAGTAGGAGTGGTAGGAGCCTCCTCCATGACGATGTCTGTGATAGAGAAAAGGCATGTTGGGGTATTAGAGAAAATGAATGTTGCAACAGATTAGAACAGGAAAAAAAGTGTAAACAGTAGAAAAATATGTTAAGGCACAACT
>JANJYP010197575.1:0-11317 GCA_024605115.1 Rastrelliger brachysoma
TTGCAATACAAGAAAACTAGTAATACAGAAGAGGTGACTTACACTGGTCAGCCCTGGCATCATTAAGGTAGTAGAGAATAGGGACCAGAATATCCAAAACATCACTACTCTTCAGGACAAAGAACAGGAATTTCTGTCATAGGAACACAAAGGGCTTGTGTTTAATAAGACAGACTTTTAATGCCAAATCTTCCCAAATAAACATTTCATTATACTTCTTTCCAACCTTATTAAAGTCACAGAGCTTCCAGAAAAGCACCAAAAGCTCTTGGTGGAACTGGATCTTCTTGGTGGAGTTAGGCAAGTAAGTCTGAGTCAAAGGGTTGGTCAGCAGACGAGCAAGGCCCTTCAGTACAAAGTCAAAGTCCTGCCAATTGGAGAACAAAAAGAAAGGTGTGGGACAAGTGATTTTTCCGCAGATCATCTTCATATATTTTATTATATAAAAATTATGAAAGGCATACCTCCTCTCTGTGAATTCTTGATAAATAGTTCACAAACAAGTTTTCAGGTCCTGTAGTCTGCACGAAAATAAAAGTTTGAATGATATAAAAACACACTCCTTAGAGTCCACAAATATACATGTCAGTATGTGATTGGTTTCTTTCTGGTGGCCTTTTGTGTCGTACCTCTTGTTCCTCCATGCTGGATGGAGAGGGAGGCCGGTAGGGAACCCCTCCATCATGCTCCAGTGTCACAATGAGGATTTGCACGGCTTGCTCCACCAGCTGCTCCCGGTAGTCAGAGAAGAGCAGATGGTTGTATGGGATGCCATAGCCCACTGGATCATAGGCACACACCACATTGAGGAGAGAGGTGAACAGTGGTAAGGCATGCCTAGGGACAAAGATATAAAAAACACATTGCTGATTCAAGAATTTACCATGTCATTCTTTAGCTGGCATTTTGTGTATTTCAAAACCTTACCTATTTTCTGTGGAGCAAAAGAATGTCACCCAGGGATTGAGGATACTGTTGTCTGTTGAAGGAGGCAGGTACATGGCCTCGGAAAAGCAGGTTAGTAACAATCTTAGCAGCTCTGTCCTGGTGAGCATCAGAAACACACACAAAAAATGTTTTGTTAGTTCAACATCAAGATGAGAAAGTAAAGCCTATATGTGACACAGATGTTGCCAAAGACAGCTGCATACAGCAACCAGACTTACCTGTTCAAGTCATGGATGTAATTAAGAGGGGGGGACTGTGCAAAGCCCACCCCTGCCTCCCAGATGTATTCACAGCTGTCTATAGACTGCATGCTCTCCACTGAGTCCTGGAAAAAAATTCATGAATCTAATAAGTGCAAGATTAATATTTCCTAGAATATATGATCAGTAACATTGCAAATATTTCTCTAACAACTCCTTGCTTGGTTTTTGGTTCATTCTTTGATGTTTAAACATTTTCTAATCAGCCAGCTGTCACACGGTTAAAGCAGCTAATAGATTCAGCAAAGGTGATGTGAATGTTGACTGTTGGGAAGAAACAGGATTTAAATGACCATCTCTGATGTCTAATTATATTGTTTTGTTCACTGCCCCAACCTCCAAAGCTTTCTTTTTCACCTTTCTACTGTGCTACCTCACCATTTTTGTGAGGGCAGTCTGACTTCTTTTTTACTTTCTATCCAAAGCTCCCTGTAGTGTAGAGCCTTGTAGAGGTTTTCCATGGTGTGATTTTCATAAGAAAGATGACCAAGTGATGAGCAGAGTTTTGATTGTCATCTGCAAAGTGGCATGCAACATTCCTGCCTGCTCATAATAGCCTAGGAATTCTTCATGGTAAGACGGACATGTATCAACCATTACAATCAGTTTTCAGTGTTTTGTGTTCAGAGGAACTCGAGTGACCGGTAAGTCGGGCGACTTCAAACCAGGAAGAAGGAAACAGTGTTCAAAAATGTCTGTATACTTGAAGAGCAACCATATCATGTTAAACTGCTATAATGTGTCTGTTGTTTTTTGTTTTGTTTTTTTGTTTCCTGAATGGTCGTCAAATAACAAACTTACTAATTTTGGATCATGCAGTGAAAGGGCAGTGATGTTGGGTACTTACAGGACCTCTCTTGTGGCTATGAACGGTGAAGTCAGGGCAGAAGAGCAGGTCAGCAATAGCCAGGAGCAGTGACTCGGCCAGTGGTCGAGCGCTGTCATCATCATCCAGCTCATCTGTCTGGAAAGGATCACATTGTAACATTTGAGACTAGATCCAAATGTTGAAATGTTTCTGTTTATGTTAAATGTAAATTATGTGAAAGGTAGAATTGTAGAATAGGGTCAAATGAAATGGTTCAGTAACAGCTGAATAATCTTGCTACATACTTCCTGCCCTACAAGGAAAAAGAAAAACAATTCCTTACAACTGGAATGAGGAAACTAGTTTTACTGATTAACTGAATGAAAGATGCACCTTGTATACCTGGTTGTTGGCTTTGTTTTGCAGACAGTTATTTGTTGTGCAACCAGAAACAAATGAGAGTGTTTCCAGGTTATTTAATTATGGGCTGCATAGGAAAGGGCTGTACATCCCTTTCCTACGACTGCTTTTTGCTGCGGTTGTGTGTATCTCTCTGTTCTCCCCTATAGTTACTTGTTTTGGTTTGTCTGAGAGATGTTTCCTTTATTCTATGTTTTACTTTCTTTCACTCACACACATATCTTACACACAAACACACCATACACCACTGACATATACCCAATTCCCATGCTTTAATTATATTTAGCTTTTTAATTTGGCTTCATGTGGGTAAATGTGGTTTAATAAGCTTTCAGTATTTAATGTTGCCATGTATCTTGCATTTGTTGTGGTCACTTGAGTCAAATGGAGTGGTTGGGAAAAGTAGAGGTATTCATTATATTGTATCATCAAGGTATACTATAGTATGACTCAACACTTCATGTAATCATCATGTGCACAGAATAAGACTACACTATCTGATCATCACTGTTAAGAGTGATTAATAGTGACTTGATGCTTATATATTTCTTCTTTTTAAGTAAGTTAGCTAACAGAATTTCCTTTCCTGTGTTTACTCACCCCAGCCCGCCCAGCACCAGGCACTGTTGACCAGAAAAATCCTCTCCAATCCTGGTCCTCAAAGATGTATGGAAGGATGCGGGTCAGGATACGAGTACAGTTCAGGATCACCTGCTTCTCTCTCTCTGTAGGGCAGCCTGACTCTGCCCCTTGCACCAATTTTTCCACTGCCTGAAGAGTTGAGAAGAGGAAGTATACAAACACATAGTCACAAACTGATTACATTAAACATGTATTTTAATTATATAACTTGAGACAGAAAAATCTTGCTCTACTGTTATAATGCAATGTGCCATCTTGTTAGTTTTTGATGATTCATCCAATTTGCTGTGATTAAATTGTTGCGTAAAGAGGTTAATAAGATATTACAAAGTCAGCATATGATGTACCATAACAATGGCTAAGTTTGAGCTTATTATTTATTTGTGGTACAATCATGACCTTTTTTCTATCCAGAATACTTGTCAGTAAATATGAAGTTATATGGCTATTATTTGTTCATTTATAATCAGGCATACACTGTATATCTACAGTTTTATTCATTTGACAGTACAAATATTTTGCTCATGAAATGGAGACATTGGTTGTTGTTTTAGGCCTTTAACAAATATTTTTGTTTGAGCATGATTTATTATCTGCTTTCAGACAACAACATTCTGCATCCTGTGTCTAAAATGGTTAACAAATCCCTTTGAATCAGCACAGATTCAAGGGCTCTCATCTCTTCCTCTTTATTTAATTAGGCTGCAAAAATCCAGTGTGTCTGTTTTGTTTCTGATAGGCAGCTTCAAACGGAAGCTGGGAGCTAGAAACGGGAAGCAAGGAGAAAGGAAGGGGAGTTGACTCATTTACTCCAACATCTGAGAGCATGAAGCTGTGTTATTTTGACAGAACAAAATCCTGCATTCTTTAAAAAAACAACATTATACCATGTTGAAGCCTCAATGAAAACATGTCCTCATGCAATCTCCTCTACTGCTGATTACATAAATGCAGTAACAGTTCTTACTGTGTACGTACCTTATAGCAGAGGGTTGCTAAATTTGAGGGGGACTCCTCTCGAACAGCTCTTATCTCTGCAGCTGGCACCAGTGCAAAAACATCCTGGACAGTGGTGGTAGTGTCTGCCCAGAACTGGTCCCAGAAGGCATCGTCTGTGGCTTCCACTGGCTGTAGAAAATATGTTTATAATTCAATAACCATATGACCATATTTTAAGTTGGTGAAACCTGCTGCTCTATGATTTGTGTTTCAGGTTTGTATATTTATTTATTTATTTATTTATTTATATAATATATATATATATATATATAAATAATAGTAACATGTAATTTTACCCTTTGGATCATATTACAATGACGTTAAGTCTTGTATTACTGTAAATTGCTCGTTTGAGGCCTATCTAATGGCAAAGTAAACAGCCTGTATTCTAACAACAGTGAGAACACAATATCTGGCACACTGATCTAAGCACCTGCCGCATCTGCAAACGTGGTCATTTCCAGACGTCATCAGTTTTGATTTAACTACGCCATCGTTCATCTTTTCATCAAAACTAAACATGCACAGTTAGGTTTGTGGTGTTGGCATCGCATATTATGCCATCATTTAATCAAACATTTGATGGCAAATGACGTATTTTGAGTTCAATGCATGCATTGCATTTGTAAACATTTTCACAAATATGGAAATTATATATATGTGAATTATAAAGGTTGTATGAAACATTAGACAATCTGCTTTTATGCTACCGCATCATAAACGTTATCTCATCTCCACGGTGATGCGGTACGCTCATCGGATCTGTAGGTCTCTCTAATCTTGTCTTCAGTTGTATGAAAGCGCATAATACCTGTGTTTTGGTTGTGAGCTGAATCACTGCTTTCCTGAAGTTCAGTTTTGAGTCGGTGGTGCCCATAGCGATTATTTCCTTTTATACTAATGGGACTGCTGCCGCTGAGAATCCCTGTTAATCTCACCTCTGTCCGCTGCTTGAGTCATTGGCGGAGGCGTTTCTGTCTCTCTCTTTTTTTACACTATTGGTTGGCTGGACTGGCTGCTTTGCAGAGTGTAATTTCCGGGTTGAGGAGACGTCAACCCTTCTGTCCGTTTGTTTTCATTCCAGCTACAATGTTTTCCATGCAGTAAATAAATAAACATAAAAATATTTATATTCAAATAATCCGAGCAATGCATTGTCTATTTTATATAATATAGCCTAGTCATTATTGAAGGTATGGCACTGTAAATCGATGTCTAAGCAATCTCTGCATATTTTTCATCAAAGTTGCAATGGATATTTCCAACTCCTGGAGCAACAGCCTAATTGCATTTAGCCAGTGTATCGAATAAGCATTGTGAACGGCGACCTCTTTTGGGTGTGTAAGTATTCTTTCAGGACATTTCATTTACCAGCAACAACATCTATAAAGAGAATTGATTTATAATGTCATAAATGGAAATCAATTAACTCGAGATGTTTAATTAATGCATTTAATCATCGAGTAAATTAGCAGATTTTTGTATTACACCGCAAGCGCAAAACATGCGCAAGTGTTATTTTAGTTGCCTTAAATTGATGCTCGTAAATTTCTACTACTTTTTCGAAAACAGCCTACTTGTATAACAGTAGAGTAAGATGCACAATAACGATACAGAAAATCACCTCGTTTATAACCACCACTTTCTCGATTACCACATTGTATCTGATACCACAGAAAACGTAATTCCGCGTACTCAACTTGCATATCACACAAGCAAAATCGTTAAGATTTTTTTTCTCCGATATCACCTAAACGTACCATTGAGGTCTCTGCGCAGCCGCAGTGCCATGTAAACACAAGCGTCGCGGCTGGCTGTGGATGTAGCTAGGGCTATTATTGCAGCTAGCAGGGTTGAACTAAACTAAATCTAATCTTAGTCTTAATTGAACTGTGATATGCAGATACTCAGCCTTTTATGAACACAGCTAATCGGGCCTTTTGTAATATATGCTGCAGTCGGTTACTTAAGAGCACCAGCTAAGAAGGTTATCTAGCAGAAACGTCAGCTAGCTCTGTCGATAGCTTTCAATTTACGCTTTATCAAGTGGGGCTGCCTTGATAGCCTCTTAGCGTCGGGTAGCTAGCTAGTTACATAAAGTAATCTCTTAGTTTAATTATATCCGATTACTTTCCTGAGGGGATGGCTAACTTTATCACATACTGTTTAGTAGAAATAGCCAGTCAGGCAAGGTTCGTTTGCTAGCTGAGTCGATACAGGCCATCGAGTGTCAGGAAGCAAGCTAAAAAAAAGCCGATAACATCTGGTCAGAATAAATACAAAGGAAATTCTTCGAGATTGATGCCTTCAGTGTCATCACATGTTGACTGAAAACAGGTGAGAGAAGCGGACAATGTTTTTTGCATTGTTTTGTATTTGTATTGAGCATACAGTGTTAACGCGATATTGTGAAAAACACACAATGGATCATTTTAAGATGCTGTAATGTTACTGTGGCCTTAAATAACCGCTTATCATTACTGTTGGTGTTATTTTCCGAGCAAATTTTTAGGTTTCACATATTGGAGCAGGAGTAGGCCTTGCATTGATAACAGCCATGTTTGATGATGATTATTTAATAGGCTTTCCCTGTTATCTTTGTTTTGTTTTGACCTTGGTAACATGGCTAGCTTGTTATGGAAACGAAAGTGGGAGCGTTATGTAATGGCTGTACACACACACACATATATATGTATGTATGTTTGTATGTATGTATGTATGTGTGTGTGTGTATGTGGGTCATGGGTGTGTGTGTTGAGATGAAGGGATGAAGTCTGTGTTAGCCTAAAATTCTACCAACCTTTCTTAGATGTACTTCTGTGAGTTTTAAGATTGTTAGACTATTGTGTCACCACTACCTGTTTTGCTCAGTGTAAATTCAATTCTGTGTGTGTTGTTACATTATTGTCTGTGTTTGTACTTGTGCCCTAAACAGGAAGCGGCAGCGTGGTGGCCATGATGAGGAGAGCGGCCAGCTGGTACCTCAAGCCAAAAGGCAGAACAGAGCTCATCCTCTCTCCCCTGAGCCAGGACGGGATGCCTGGGACTCAGAGGTACATTCAGCAGTCAATTGAAACAAAATCTTAATTCTGATGTGGAGTGTGAATTATAACAGAATCAGGCAAAATATTTTTCTGGGCTGAAATCCACCCTCTGAACCTGCAGTCTGAGCACTCGCAGGCTTCAATCATACATACCATGATGTGGTCAATGTCAAGGTTACTGTTTGCTGTTTCCATGGAGGTAAACTAAAATTTCTGATCATACAGCTTATTTCAAAGTGGTTGTCAGAACAGTTGCTTTGTGTAGGTTAGGGATGGGTGATAAGTTATTGTTTATGATATAACGTCAAAAACATTCCTCATGGTAAAAATGATACATTCACACATACACACGTGGATGGAAGGATAAGGGAGCTTACATTGTTAAAAATGCTATATGAGGGTTCCACTGCAGTAATAAATAACTCAGGCCAGCTCTAAGGTCAAGGAAAAAACTCTGTGTGTGTCTCACCTTAACATCGCTGCACCTCTCAGTGTACAATGACTCCTGGAGCTAACTGCTGCACAAAAACTCTGCCGGCATCTTATAGTGATGCATTATCCGATTCAGTAGCATTAGCTTCATGAAGAGATGAGCAGATTGACTCTACTGAAGTCTGAGGTGAACCAGCAAGCAATGATCTAGTGCACCCACTTTTGCATGGAAGCCTAATAGTGCAAAATTAAAATCACTCACAGAGAAACGCTAAACAATTTCATACAAAACTCCCGGCCCCTCAGACAAAACGTATTATTTTGGTGTTAGATTTATAGTCGAAAAGATTTATCGTTGCTGTTATAAATACTAGAAATTATCAGGATATATTTTTTTGTCCATATCGACCATCCCAAGTGTAGGTCAGCTGCTCTCAACATATCTGCTCAGGAGGCTCAGTAAGATTTTCGCTTTACATGTACTGCTCAACACTGCTAATATTACATTCAACCTCAACTGACGACCTTGATGTTGTAGACAGACAAGAAACAACCTTTGCCCATCTAGTTTAGCAGATTGAGGCCTGTTATGTTCTTGATGAATTGCTGATTTGGACAGCACTCTCTTAACTTACCAGGAACTAAGGATGTTCGATATTAGATCGGGAAGGATTAGAACGTGTTGACGATATGACAATCGTAGAATCGTCACATTCTGCAGTTCTACACTGACGCATAGATGAGCTGAGTGCTGTCTCACACACAGTACTCTGCTGTACCCACTGACACAGAGGAGAGAGGAGCAGCTAATGTTAGGATATCCTGCTACTTCTCATCATGCTGTCCGCTGAAATTATTTTTTATGTCTTTTTTTTTTTTTTTTTTTTTGACAAGTGAGGTCCCATGGAGCTGAAGTAGATGAGCGTGGCGTAGGCTCCCTATAATAGCTACAGGCATGTGTTTGGTACCAAGATATCCACAATAGACATATTTATATTTGACCTCAATACATTTATTTATCAAAAAACCCTCCTTTTTTGCTCTCATGAGTCTGTAAAAGCACCTAATGTAATAAGTTATTACATTATGCACAAATATGTTTTTACATTATGTGCTCATGATTTTATTACATTATGAGCTTCATTATATTTAATTTACTACATTATGAGCCATTACGTGTTGCTCCACAGTGGTTACGTTCAACAGCACAAATAAACTTTCCCACACACCTCCACCCAGCCCTGCAGCTCCACTTCAAACCTCTCGATCTTAAACACCGGGGTGCTGTTTAAAACACAGCAGCAACATTATGATCTCTGTTTTAAAGAGCCGTATGTGAAAACTGGAGGTGACAGCTACACTTGTAACGTTACTGTAAGTGCAATAAAATCTACCAGAGTTAAAACCAAGAATGCTTTGATTTAATCCAGCAAAAAAATTTAAAAAAAAAAAACCTAAAAATTTAAATGGAAATAATAATTGGNTTAAGAAAATGGTTTGATTTCCAGTTTTGTTCTATTATTTTACTTTTCATGTTTCTTGAAAGCCATCTCAGAAACCAAGTGTAATTTAGTTTTTATGTCGCACTTATTTTTAGTGTGTTTATTATTGGCAAATGTAGGCAAAATTTCACAAACCATTTAAATTAAAAATTGTTCAGAAACGTTCTTTTGCCTGAATTGTCGGTTTTATTTTTCTTTTATGGCTATGTTTTACGAAAGGTTTTATTGCACTATTCAGAAACTTGAAAATTAACCATAAACATCAATGTAAAAAAAGAATCGTGATCATGATTTTATTATAAAAAACATTGTGATAATAATTTTGCCCTATCACCCATTTTGTTTTATGTTGGGGTGCACACGTCCAGTAAACAGCTAATTATTGAGCAGTGATGTTATTGCTGTACATTGTAAAGAGAAATAAAAAGCAAACCAAAAGGGTTTAGAGGTGGGTGCTGATAGAATGTGTTGATCAGACTTGTTGCTGTGATGTTTCAGTATTTACAGACCAGACTCACCCACATTAGATGGTGAAGCATGGTATGTAAAAGTGGACTGCTGCAGCAGTGAGTTTACTTGGAAAGCAACCAAGATCCCCTGTTCAAACAGTCCTAGTTTGACATTTCATTCTACCTAAAGTGACTTCAACAATCAGTTTTGGAAAATGTCAGTTTTGAGTTGTTTTGGGGTTTTTTTAAAAGTGAAAGACACTCTGAAATCAATTTTAATGCGAGTTTGGGACATTTAGATATTGACATATCCATATCTCTCATGTTTTTTTAAACCATGGACAAAGGTATGTTGGCACACTCTTAACATTGGCATCCTGATTTTAGTCATCCAACAGTGAGAGCAGCAGCAGCATCAGCAGTCCAGAACATGCAGATGGGAGCTGCAGCAGTCGGTGTGCTGTGGGCCCCTGCAGTCCTCCCAGTTCCAGCGACTCTTCTGAACTGGCCGGCCCTACAAACCTGGTGACCTACCTGCAGATCAACCGCATCCTGAAGGAGGCCCACTTCCAGAGTCTGCATAGCCGAGGTCAGCTCACAGACACACGATGACCTAATCTCCCTTTATCGGCCAACAGAGTCCCTGAAGCTCATTGGAGCATCACACGCTGAATCACTTCACTCAGCTCTTCCTCGCTCATCTCCAGTTACTGTGATATCTCACAGCTCTGTTCTCTACATATCTGTGGATGGAGACCAGTTCCTGGTCAGGTGTCTGGAGGGGGTTCATCATTCAAATAAAACAAAGTGATAATCATTTTAGCAATAACAACTGTGTGATCAACATCATGTTTTGTGATCAACCTGTTTTTTTTTTTTTTTTTATCCAGTCTGGTTTACATGCTGCTCTAAGAGCCTTTATAGTGACTGATTGGTAATAATGATGAATCCCTGTGTTTTGTCTCAAATATTGTATGAAAACAGTACTACTGGAGCTGAAGAAATGGCACCAAACACAATTTTAGGCCGGTCAGATGTGACCCGTTTAGTCTGCTAGTAGGTTATTTGGGTTGTATCAAGCTCAATATGATGCCTGTGTAGGTACATGGACCAGTCTCAGGGAGGATTTGCACTTGTCTAGGATAATGGCTCATTTGCTTTTATATTCAGACAGGGATTCCTTTACAGGAGGTTGTAGAAGCCACGGGTGTTAAATTTTCTGTCCTGCTTCTTTTGTTTGTTTGTAGAATGTCCCCAAATCATGTAAACAGAGTTCAGTTAGTGTAAAAGTGAAGCTATGGAAGAAGTCATTTGGTTTTGGTGCAGAGGGGGAGTTTTAAGGTTTGTTAACACTTCACAATATGCAGTTTTGAACATTTTAGCCAATTTCCCTTGAACTACTGCACTTATTAAAAAAAAAAAAATTGGCACATCCCTCATTCAACCATCAGCACAGTGAGATGCTGATCTAGTTCCAAAAATTTTCTGAACATATTATGAAGATATTGTGCAGCTTTTGCAGCGGCACACATATTTTTTATGCAGTTTTTTTTCTCGTGATTGTGGAGTCAGTATTTTATGACATCAATAAAATATCAATTATTTTCTTGTGATCACAGCATTAATTTTATTCTATTTATTTCATTTTAATTCCACAATAACCATGGAGGTTGTGACACAGTAATCATGTATAATTAATAAGGTTGCCAAATGTAGCTGGCCATATTTGATATCATAATTTGACACCGTGTGTTAAGCTAATGCAACTACACTACTCAGGGTTCCCACGGGTCCTTGAAATCCTTGAAAGTTT
>JANJYP010197701.1:0-18475 GCA_024605115.1 Rastrelliger brachysoma
GTTTTATTTAGTATTGGACTATAATATAGCTTTTTTTAATCATTTATGCTTCATTAAGCATAAATCATGTTCATGTGTGTCTGATGAGGTCTTTATGAATGAAGGTGCTTTAGAAGTTTGATATTGAGACTTTATGTTAGTGTGAGAATATGAACAGTATGTGTAAAATGTGTACATGTTAAAACAATTGTCCGTTCAGAGATAGAGGTTCTGAGCTTGTGTCTTGTCAGCAGGGGCCAAGCACAAGTGGCTCCTGATGGGTTGTATGAGGAAGGTCAAGGACTGATCCTGCTGGACGAGGTGCAGTGTTTGGGAACAGAGGCCTCTCTACTGGCCTGCACTCATTCGGCATGGCATCAACATGACTGCTCCCACAGTGAGGATGTAGCCGTCCGCTGTGAGAGGGAAGGTGATACCAATGAGATACAACGCCTGCTGCCTCCTGTTGGTAAGTACACACATGGTAGACATACAACATAAAAGGCACATTGTTGCTCTCCTTTTTTTGAAACACTGCAATCTTTAATCAGCTCAAATCAGCAATTCATTATTTCTCTGCAGCTCCTTTTTCAGCTGGGATGACTATAGCACAAATAGTATCAGGTCTTCCTGTTAAGCTTTATCTACATTTAGCTATGATCAGAGTTAAAAATATCAATATTCAACTGGTGTTGAAACGTGAACAAACAGAATCTTTTTCTTACAATTGGAATCTCCAACTGATAGTCTGCACACCAACACAAGTTAGTTACATTTACTTCTTTACTTCTCTTATAAAGTCACCCTGATTATCTCTCAACTACTGCATATAAAGAGTAATTAGCTACTAGGGAAATAACTTTAGCATTACCTTTAGCAGCACCTTTAACCCTCTGTCTTCCAGTTTGGTTTCACAGTTGAACATGAATGGTTTAAATGATCCCCTAATTCTGTGTTAGACCTTTTTAGCCAACCACAGGCTCCACGCTGCAATTTATGATCAATAGAGCTCATTTAATTGAAATTATAGCTCATTTTTGAGTAAAAAAAAAAAAGCAGAAATGATTCATTATTTTGATTAAATTTAAGATCAGAGGAAATGATGTTGATGGATTTTCACAGACTGATATAAAGTTTAGTCATGATACTGTTTTGAAACCATTTCAAATATTTTAATGACAACACATAATCATGCGGGTCAGTTTTGACCCGGGAAGACAACAGATGCTATAAATTTGAATAAAGCAGCTATAATTATTTGAATGATTACGCAGGTATCATGTACGTGGTTGATCATAGGTCACATGTATTCTTGCAGGACTCAGAGCTCATTACACAATAACTGTATATTAGTATATATCAGAATCAGCTCATTTCAGCAATAGATGCTACATTGTGACTTTGGACGTTTACAAACCAGAAGGATAATAGTACTATTATAAAAGAGCCCTGACATGTCTCCAATAGGAATAGTGAACAAAGGAATTGGAGAACTGTCTAGCTCTGGAGAAACTGTCTTGTCATAAAGAGGAAGGACAAGCTCTATACTTGTTTATGAAGTTACATGGATTTTTTGTGAATTCATAATTTTGAATGAGCACTGCAACTATAATTTTCATTTTTGTTATTTAATTTTATTTTGGTTTTTAAATTTTGCAGAGGTGGGAAAGAGATACAAATATAGTACATACTTTTGTTTTGTATCATATTGATGTTTACATTTAATATGACAAAAACTACAAAAAAGGAAAAAAACAGCACTTCTCAGGATATGTTGGAAAATCTCAGAGCATGAACAACTGTCCCCCAAGACACAATATGTAGTATGTAATCCAAAGTGATATTGCCAGAAATGACATAAAATGTCTATAATGTGTGTTTGCAGGCCCTTTGGTGCGTTTGGTTGCTGGAGAGAGCAGGAAGGAGGGCAGAGTGGAGGTTTTCATTAATGGCCAATGGGGAAGTGTATGTGATGATGGCTGGAATGATGTAAATGCAGCTGTAGTGTGCAAACAGCTGGGATTCACGTTAGTATGATTGCACTTTCTTTCATAGTTTGGCTCATGAAAGCTAGACGAAGACTAACGGGTTATCCAGAATGGAAAGAAAGCTACCTATTACAATTAAAATGTGTAGCCAAGCCTACAGTATTTGCATGTTTAAAGCTTTGTAGAAATGTTAGCTAACACCACAGTAGAAAGGGAATAGAAATGACATACAGTAAGTTCAGTAAGTCTTGGTAGCTTTCTGAAGAGGCACTCTAAGGCTGCCATGAATCAAAACAGATGTCAAGCAAACCCAGAGCCAAGTAATGAGTGTTTTATAAAAGCCAGAAAAAGAAGAAAACTTGAAGTACATTATACATTTATAGAAAATGATTTAGCAAATGCTGCAGTACTAATGTGTCTTTGTTGTCGTAGCAGTGGTGTGGCTAAAGCTCGATCCATGGCCTACTTTGGTGAGGGTCAAGGTCCCATTCACCTGGACAATGTTCGATGCTCTGGTAATGAATCGTCGTTAGGACATTGTGCTGCTGTGGGTAAGGACGGCCATGATTGTCGCCATAGTGAAGATGCTGGTGTTATCTGTGATTACACTCTGGATCCTATGGGAGACAGCACCCTGGCAATGCAGACCTGTGGACTGAGACTCAGCAACCAGCGTCGTCGTCGCAGGATCATAGGAGGGTATAAGTCACTGAGGTTAGTGCTCTGGCTACAGTGGACTCTGTGTAGATTCACATACGCTCACAAAGGTCTGAACTGGCTTACACTGTGCATGTAGAAAATGAGAATAACTACCTTTGTGTGTGTGTGTGTGTGTGTGTGTGTGTGTGTGTGTGTGTGTGTGTGTGTGTGTGTGTGTGTGTGTGTGTGTGTGTGTGTGTGTGTNAGGGGTGAGTGGCCCTGGCAGGTGTCTCTGTGGCTCAGGTCTCAGTCCAGAGGTAATCATCCTCTGTGTGGCGCATCCCTCATAAACCCCTGCTGGGTGATGACTGCTGCCCACTGCTTCAAGAGGTAATAGACAGCACCCTCTGATGGTCACCTGTTTCCATTACAAACATTACAGCTAAAAACAGGATGTGTCTATCTCCAGCACCACATTGATGAAAGATATCTATATGTCTTGTCTCAAAGTTGACTTAACCTCTATTACCTCAAAAAAGGACATCTAGGGAGATGGATATACATGTACATCTGTCTCTACATAAATATATTTACATGATTTTACTGAATAACTCAATTATGCTGGAAATGAAGTAAATTATATTCAGGAATATTTCTGAAAGCTTTTTTGCATTTCATGCAGTAAGCTCAGCACTCCATATAATGTACAACACAAAAACATTTTGAACTTGTATACTAAAAGTTAAAAACTTAGTTAAACTTCATTACTGCATATTAAAATTATATTTGGTAGATATGTTTAGATACAAAAATAGTTCAATATCCTTATTGGAAGTGTTGTAATTGTGTGTAACAAAAATACACCAAGTTTATTGTCAATAGATGATCAACATAATGGAAACACTATTAGTCACACACTGTTGGTTTTGTGTTGTTATGCTGCAGTAAAGATCATATGTTAAACATTTTTCTTATGATTTTAGATATGTTAATACCATACCGTATGTATTTTTGTAGTCATTTAAAAAATGTTTTTTTATATATAGACAGAGCACAATGCACATCAGTCAGTCAAACAATGATGGATTATTTGGATTTAGGATTTATAAAATGAAAGTGCTCTGTAAACTGCAAACCTTCTTTAGTTTCACTGTTTACCCAATGCATTATATTGGACAAGTATACCAAAACTACATTCTTTAGAACTACTGTTAACCACCAGATCAAATCAGTGGTGTTTACCTTCTAACACTGACTTAAATCAAATGATGGGCATTTTGAAGACTATTATTTAAATAGTCTTTTTGCACTTCCACACAGGTTTGGCAAAGACCCAACTCGCTATGTGTTACGCCTGGGTGACTATCACACTGAGGAGCAGGATGACTTTGAACGTACCTTGTCCCCTGAACGCATCGTTATCCACAGAAAGTACCACAGTCAGGGATGGGAGTATGACATCGCCCTCCTGCGACTCAAAGGCACAGAGGGCAACTGTGTGGCATTCAACCCTCATACTGCAGCAGTGTGTCTGCCAGAGCCAGGCAACAAATGGGAGAAGAGACCTGCTGCCTGTGTGATCACTGGCTGGGGAATCACAGGTACATCACTCCCTGACACCTTGACACTGTGTGAACACTGTGATTTCATTATAACATACAGTATATTATCTTTAATATTTCATTCAACTAACGACAGCAACCATGTATATATACATGCCAGCAGCTGTGTTTGAGCTCTGGCATAATAATGCAATGTGATGTAATCTGGCAAGGCACTGCATCGGCCTGTCAAGTACATAAAAGCACACATGTGAGTATTTCTGCTGTTAACTTAATGATCATGGGGATAATAGATAAAATAGTTACTTCACTAAAAACATTCCATAGTTGTAAGATCCTGGATGCACATATTATAAACCGCTGTGCAGCATTTCGGCATCTGACAAAGCCTCGGATTTACACATCCATTACTCTAACTGGACTTCCATGATTGTACTACACATTTCATCAATACTCAAAGCAACATGGCCCCACCAGTGCAACCCCCCCATGTTAAACTCTGGGATGTTTTCTACAAGTAGGGCCTCCACAGAACATGTTGGCGACATTTTCCTAAGATTACTTTTGAAGAAGAAATAGTTCCAATATAAGGGTTTTTTTTTTGTGTTTCTTTCTTTGTTTTTTTTAAATTTACTATATTTTAAAGAGACCATACATCTTATATCAGCAGTTGCCTGGCAGGTCATAAGTAAAACACACACACACACACACACACACACACACACACACACACACACACACACACACACTGGAAAGAGCTGTTGTTAAAATACACTTTCAGTGATTGTAAGCAGAACAGAGAAATTGTGTTTATCTCACTGTACTGAAGCTGGTAGGGATAATCTCAGACACAGTTTGGGTCAAACTGGGTCAATTTGACTTTTTAATAAATGCAGTTATTCAAAAAACATTAACATATACCATATATATCATAGCTAATACTTTTTTATGACTCTCCTGGTAATCACTGATTTTTTCCCCTGTGTGCCTCTGCTATCAGACTCAGAGTACTCCCGCACTCTGCTCCAGGCCTGGGTTCACCTTCTTCCTGCATCGAAGTGTAAGAAACGATACGGCAGTCGCTTCACCAGCCGCATGCTGTGTGCTGGGAGCCTATCAGAACACAACCGTGTGGACAGTTGTCAGGGTGACAGTGGGGGTCCCCTGGTTTGTCAGGGGGAGGGAGGGCGATGGGAACTGACAGGAGTCATCTCCTGGGGCCATGGCTGTGGCAACCCCTATTTCCCTGGGGTGTACACACGAGTTAGCAGGTTTTTGCGATGGATTGACAAAGTCATCAACAAACCCTACAAGACCTGATGATGGAGAAGAACACTAGTAAGGAGAGTAGCAGTTGGTGTTTTCCTGCTGGTCTTTGTGTCTGTGTTGTGCCTCCTGGACTTGTGCACTAAGTGTTCACTCTTCTGTTTCTTTATCCCCGTCACCTCAAAAATCATGTAACTGCCATTATACTGTTTATTATTTGCATGGTGTGGACTAATGACAAAGTGCTCTACAGTAGGAATACATGTGTTGTGTCATACTGTGATGGAGATTTTACATGAGTAAAATGCTTACTAATGATGAGTTGTCCCCTAATCTGCCATATATGGCTGTCTTTCTCCTGTTCATCTACCCCAGAGATGTCAAATATGTGGTGCGTGGGCTTCAGCTTTCCTTCTTCCTTCCCTTTCTTTCTTTCTTTCTTTCTTTCTTTCTTTCTTTCTTTCTTTCTTTCTTTCTTTCTTTCTTTCTTTCTTTCTTTCTTTCTTTCTTTCTTTCTTTCTTTCTTTCTTTCTTTCTTTCTTTCTTTCTTTCTTTCTTTCTTCCTTCCTTCCTTCTTCTCTGTATGACTCAAACAGAAAAGTGTGTGAAAAGTTTCATGTGAACATATCTGCATGCTTTTCACCATTCCTTCTTGAGTAGCTTGGAGAAAGCCTGCTATCATAGTGAGGGGAAGAAGTGTTGGACAGTGCACACCTTCAAAACAAAGTCTCTACTCAGAGACTTTGATGCTGCTGTTCACAAGGAAGGTGATGAAAGTTCTTGTGTGAGAGAAAGTACAAATTCTACACGGCTGGCCGATCACTTCATGAAGGTCACATGATTGTCCAACAGTCAGAAAGTTACAGAATTGGTCAGATGGGCCACCCCTCCCCCAAACCCAACACTGCAAAGGTATGGGGGAAGGGGTTTTAGTCATTGTTTGAAAATCTGAGAAGCGTTTTGAAGCATTCTTTAACAGTGCTTCCTTCCTGCCACTGGTGACAGTTGCACTACTGTACAGTAATAGTTTTCATGTGGTTTACCAGTGGAAAGCTTTTTTTCCACTGGAAAAGCAGCTAGATATGTTCATTTTTACTCAATAATTACAGATGTAGTACAGTTATAGTGATCAGTGAGCTGTCATGTCTCTGCTTGTTGGAGGAAAAGATCAACAGGAACATATCAGTGAAGCACCACTATGCTGTGAGGGTGCTGTGGAAATGAGTATGATTATAACTGGCTTTAGAGGTCTTCATGGGTTCAGCACTAGCAGTATGTTCCACTAATAAAGCTCAAACTATAACTCTGACATTTTACCATGTATGCTACAAAATGTTTGATCCAAGGAACAGATGTGCTCACTGGACATTTGTAAACATGTCCATCTGTTGAAACACACGTGTAGTTTACGTAGAACCGTCTGCATTTCAACTCGGGTATTGGACATATTAACTCCCATAGACCTGTGAAGACCTCTACTTAAATAGTGCCATACTAAGCTGGTCATGTAAAAAAACTGAATGACATTGTACTAACATGCATGGTTCACCTGCAAATGAGAACCTCATACAGGGCAGAGCTGAGCGACAGAATGACAGTGACTGGGGAAGAAATTCAATTCTTTAAATGATGCGTATTTCAATAATACATGTGTCTTTTATTTTTTATTTATTTAATCAACATTCCAACTGTGTATCACTTAACAGGAATCACAGCTCATTATTATTCAAACCATGATTGCTGACACATTTTTTTTGCTAAGATTTAACTTATTACAGGTCTACAAAACTTACTGTCAGCTACCAGACAGTTAAAAATGTAAAAAGTTGCAAGTCCATTGACACGCTGTCCACACATGGCTCACAGAGGCTTATAACCATGACTGGAATACCAGTGGAACAAAGCAACTGCCCTGGGGCCCCAGAACCCCAGGGGCCTGCCAAAAAAAAGGTTTACTGGTGGGCAGTTGGTTTATGGTAATCTGATTAACTGCAAGTGTGTTTGGGTATGTGGGAAAATACATGATATTAAATAATATGATAATGGCCTAAAGACGGATGCTGCTTTAGTATCTGAGTGAAAATCATTTTTATTTCATATTTTCAATACTGCACTTACATGCTGCATAGTATTTATTTTTGAGTACTGTACACGATGCACAGAGATTGTGAAGAACGGGTAAATGCAGCAACGCTAACGCTTACAACAGAATTAAGTACATTTGATATAAAAAATAATGTATTCTCTCAGGCAATTGTCACTGTACTTGTACATATGTCTCATCAGTATTATTTTTATGTGATGGAAAATTGACTTAACCTCAATTTTGACTTTGTCAAGCTACATTTATTTAAGTAGTGTTCATTCTAACATGGTCACATTCCACTTTGCCAATAGAGAAATGCAAATATTGATGTAAGCAGCCATGCTCCTTTGACATTAATGTGCCTCAGCAACAGAACATGTATCCAACCATAAAACTCTAATCAGAGACCGGCAGTCGAGTCTCTGTTGAACTAAAAAACAACAACAACAATAACAAAAGAACTTGTTGGTTGATTTTGGAGATGCCATTCATTAAATGTCTCAAAACAGATGATTTGTTTCTTCTTGATTTCTTACAAATCCACTGCCTACACTGTAAAACTATAACATTCATAAAATAACCTTATACCTGCACTAATGGCTCACCTGGTAAATTCAGCATAATGTACATTTTCACAGCACTATTGCCATTCCACTGTTACACTCAATTTTTCTTTTTAATTGTTCTCACTGATTAATTTATTCTGACCATTGTACTTTGTTCTTTCTTACTGACACTCAGCACTTCCTGCGAGTGTTTAATATGAAACAGATCGAGGAAGGATTAAGTTTACAGACAGTAAATTAACAGAATAAACAGAGAGAAAAAATATATTTATTATTCTTTGTCTTACACACAACAAGACAATATGAAAGCACACATTAAGACACATGAAACACTTAAAAGCAGTTCCTACTACAATGCCGAGCAATATTAATTTCATATAGTTGTGTAAGAGCATCCAGTAAAAAACATTCTGAGGATTTACACCAAGGAGCATTAATTCCTCCTCTTCATCATTAAATCCACACCTTTCACAAAAACAAGAAATGATCTCCAGACACCAAAGACTTAGTCAGCTTTTTAGTCTTCTTCCAAAACGATGCAAATGCA
This sequence comes from Rastrelliger brachysoma, assembly GCA_024605115.1. NCBI lineage: Eukaryota > Metazoa > Chordata > Actinopteri > Scombriformes > Scombridae > Rastrelliger > Rastrelliger brachysoma. The sequence goes on from JANJYP010197701.1 coordinate 8,634, forward strand.
AATCTATCATTATTTATTCCCCTTTGAAAAAACCCTAAAATTAAAAAAATGCTGTTAGCTTGCTTAGTTGCCATTTTTCTTTTAAGAATATCTTTTTTCTATTTCTTACCTCCTTCTAGAAGTGTTATATTTTTTTAATCTGCCAGTACAGTGCAATAATGTCCCATTCACTTCAGTGCAATTAAGGCAGAAGTCTGAAATGTCTCTATTATATTCATCCAATTACACCAGGGTGACATGTTTGCATTTACCAGTTATACTGCATCAGTCTGAGTTGAGTAATTATTGAGTGAGCATGAGACAATTATCAGTAAATCTGAAGACAGTAAATTGTAAAATTGTGATATAATAATGTCCATAGTCACCACTTCTTCCTAAACAGATTTGAGGCTGTTTAGTTAGATAGTTGACAGTTATCTATTATGAACAAGACATTTTTGGTCAACTTCAAACATGAATTCATTTTCATATAGAAATGTCACACTCTAATATTTATAGAACTAAACCAATATTGATGTGATTGTGCAGGTTACTTACCAATTATAGCAATTGTTTAACTTGTACCCTTGCAATTAAAATATATATATAGAAGGAGTGCCTCCAGAAGTAGAGTTGGTCATGGACTAATCAAAAGATCAGTGGTTCAATCCCAGGTACTTTACCCCAAATTGCTCCTGATGGCTGTGCCAATGGTGTGTGAATGTTAGTTTCCCCTTGCCATCAGTGTGTAAATGGGTGAATGTAACTTGTAGTGTAAAAGCACTTTGACTGGTTGAAAGACAAGAAAAGCACTATATAAGTAAAGTCTATTTAAAAAGAAATGCCATTTGGAATACTGAGCAAAAGTCCTAACCTCAACTACAAGATTCTGACAAGATTTTTTTTTTTTTTTGCACAAACAGCTTTATTGTAAAGTATGTAGACAGAAAATGGGAGAGAAAGAAGGGGTAGACATGCAGGAAAGGATGATACAGCCGGGATTCCAACCGGGGTCTACTGCTCAAGAGCAATGCTCCATGTGGCCTGCACTCTAACCACCACACTACTGAGCGAGCCCAAGATTCTGACTTTTAAAAGACTGGTGGAGCTGGAACATTTGACACACTAAAACCTAGTAAGTTCTCACTTTTCTGAAACTGACATTGAAGCAATTTCACCTACTTCTTGGGATGTGTAACTATCGTTTCATTTTTCTCTCCGGTATTTATAATCATGGTGGGGTGGATATGCACATCACTAACAAAAACCTCAAACCAGCCTGTTTTCGGGACAAAATTGTTTGAATGTTTATGATGTACTGAATTGTCTTGCTCCCCCATGCATTATGGAACTGTCCTCATATCACACTGACAGAAAACTGAGGTCATCTGACCAGGACTTCTGTCTGTCAGATCCAAAACTCATTGCTATGAGGACAGAGCCAAAACCGTGGAATCCTCTTCCTTCCCCCATGCAATTCTCCATCACTATGAAGAATTCCAGGAAACACTCAAAACATACACCTACTACATAGCTATTAAAATATGCCTAACAAAAACAAGATAAACAGTTCATGTGTTCCATCTGAAGTCTCAATAAAGGTATAAAGATATCTATTGTCATTTTTGTTGCATGGTATTTACACAATATATGATGTATATGCATATAATATTATGTTGTTTTCACCATGTACTCTGTGACCATGAATTTTGATTATTGATAGGCTATTGCAACTTTATATCATCATTCTGATTTTTTGTGTCTTTTTACTTTTGTGTTTTTCCACTGTATGAAGCACTTAGCTGTGTTTACATGCCAAATAAAGTTGAAGATGATAAACCTACTAGCCATTACCTACCAACACAGAAATTAAGAAACTACCATCATCAACAGAGGAACATGGTGATGTAGAGAGTGTGATGAAAAAAGTGATTTCTGTATCAAATCAAATCTCAGGCTTTCTTTTAGAAGAACAAATCAAGTTCATCCACTCCATCACTTCTTTCTGGTAGAAGATATACCAACAACAACACAGAATAGTTTTAAGAAATCTTTTTTTCCCAGCTGCCATGAACCTACAAAACACGACCATTCTAAGGTATCGGACATCACACTGATCATATCTATTTTAGTAATAATAATATTATATTTATTCATTTATTTATTGATTGTATCTGTATATATGGTCAAGTCCCTGGTATATGAAGTTCAGGTGAGTCTGTACTGAGTTCTGTATACTTGTGGAAGGTATCTCAGATGAATGCTTGGAATGACAGAGAATGCAGGACATACATTGATGCAGTGTCCACAGTAAAGGGACGAGAGGATAACACTAACTTAAAAGATCAGTAAGGTGGGAGGAGAATGGAACATATAATTTCAGAATTTTATCTTTTAAAAATGTAAAGTAGTCAAGCTATGGCATAGGCCTACTGCATACTTAGAAGGTGGTGGTATGTACTTAATAAGACATGGGTGCAAGCCGCCATAAAATCAAAAAAATAAAAAGCTGATATAGAGTCACTGCTCACCCCGGGGTTACCTCTCTTATCTCGTGGCTGACGTGACTTTTCACTAACCCCCCCTTTCTGTCATGGCCCAGGTGTTTTCAGTTTGTTGACACCTTGCCCGTGTGTCCTGCTTTCAAGCTGAACTGAAGCCACCTCTTTGCAGCCGGAAGCTGTGATCAGCTGATGGAGGAGGAGCAGCTGGAGAGGTAAGCCATCTTCCCCCGGCCCCGGCAGACTGATACGCTGATAGAATCTCATAAAGCCTGGACGAGAGGGATACGGGAAATCATCTGGGGATCCTGGTGTCATTTGGAGGCAGAGACGATTATAGGACGCCACGACAACTGCTGTCAGTCGGGAAGGACGATATCTGAAGGACTCATAAGAATTACTGCACCAGAACTGACTGAGGAATATAGCAGGTTTTGGAGAGAAGGCTCTATTACTAATACAAAGAACGGAAAATGTTGAGCTAGGAGCGGGGATTAATAACAAAATATCTACCGCATGTAACGTTAATCCAGGAAAATGCAGAAGCCTAGATAATTTAAAGAGAGGCGATACAAATAGGCATGTAGTTCTTACAGTACTGTCCAGCAACTCCAGTAAATGTAAACAAACAGCTAGTCAAGCTAACTGAAGTTAGCCGATTGGGGGTTAGCTTCCTTGCTAGTAACATATAGCTAACGTAAGGTGGTAGAATCGAGGCACAACTAAAGTAAACCAAACTGAGCAAGGCTGCCCTCTGGTTTAAAACCAAAACTAACCTCAACATAGTCGTCTAGAGTGCGTGACAGCTGTCGCACCGTTTGTGTTATCTCACCATGAAGTTATTAGCATAATTAGCCTTTCATCAAACGACAGCTAACTGATCTTTGCGTTAGCAGAGCAGCTTAATAACATTCACAATTGGAAGCAAAGGGAACATTTTGACATTACAACGTATGTTTTGACATAGACTAAAAATATCTGGCTGTGACAGAGCGAACACTTGAGGGCTGGTGTAATGGTACAATAGATAATCCACATTCAGAGTAGTCCAGCTGATTGGCTGAAAGAGTAGAACGTCGGGATGAGGGAAAACAACTTCATGACTTCTTAAATATTTAATCATATTGTCACCTTGCCCGTGTTGTTTTATTGCTGTATGGTTTATTCGACTTATTTTCTGTATAGCGAGTTCACATCGCTTGGTTCAGTTTGACAGTAACAGTACTCAGCTGGTGAGTTTGGCTGGTTTGCCCTCTCAGCGGCAGCAGTAGGCAACAGTGCGGTCAAATGGACGAGAGAAGACCTTCAATTGAACGTAACTGGCTCTAAAAGGAGCCACAACTCAGCCAGGCAACATGCAGCCGGTTGTTAAATCGATCTAAATAATCAGTAGTTTAATTTGAAAAAAAAAACCCTTTAACACGATAAAAGTTGCGTACAGACACTTTGTAACAGTGGTTAATTTTGTTGTGTATACATTTCTTAGACTATTCGGAGGAGAGCGTCGTCTTGTCAGAGTTTGTATTATGTAGCTGTGTTTGAGGGCCCAGCGGTAAGCCTCTCAGCTGTGTTTTGGTTGCTAGTGGCCTCCCCTCCCCCAGTCTTGAGACTCTTGATTCTCCCCGAGTGTTGGACACTGTTCCCCGAGTTTCGCCTTGTTTTTGTTTTTTGTTTTTGTTTTTTTAGATCGAAGAGAGGCCGTGGCCTCAAGTCTCAGTCCTTTGGACTACGAGGCATTTATAAAGTGGATGTAATGGAACTGATGTTCGCCGAGTGGGAGGATGGGGAGAGGTTCTCCTTCGAAGACTCGGACCGGTTCGAGGAAGACTCTCTGTGCTCCTTCATCTCAGAGGCCGAGAGCCTCTGTCAGAACTGGAGGGGATGGAGGAAGCAGTCTGCTGGACCCAACTCACCTACTGTCAAGATTAAAGGTTGGAGAAAGACACTTTTTCATTCATTGCTATGTAATATAGTTGAAGGGAAATCAAGGTTATTATAACAGGATTAAAGGTCAGAATGTTTTACCTGTTGCTGGCAAACTTGTTGTTATAAAAATATACCGTTAGACATTACAGTGTATGTACTTGTCAGTTTGCTGTTATGCACTTAGATAAACTTGTCAGTTTGATCTTTGTCCAAACTGTCTGTAGTTGATAATATTGCAGCACATAGTCTTCTCCTCTTTGTTTCCACCGTTGATCTTTACATATGTTTTGATGTGCTACTGATAAATTAGTTAATTCACTTTTTGGGATTTAAGTAAAAGTATTTACCATACCTTAGTTAACACATTATAATTTCTCTCCATCTCAAAACCTTTTGGATTAGCACTTGTACATTTTAGTCATTATATGTTCATACAGCTATGGAGGTGTCATGGGAATGTGAAAACCCCTGACTTCAGTTAGCATTTAGCATGTGTGTGTCTGTCTGTCTGTCTGTGATGTCTCACAGCAACCTTATGCTCTTATCTGGTTATTCTCCAGAGAGTCCTCCATGTTCTTGTTTACTAAACCCATCAACAAGCAGAGAGCCCTGCTCCTGCAGAAACAGCAGGCAGTGCTGCTGAATGACACACGATGCTTTTATTTTGCAGCTTTTTACTCTACAGTGTGTCAAAGTAAGGGCTCAGTCAGAACAAACCTCTTTACTCTGACAAAACATCTCTCAATTAGTTCCATAGCTGCAGATTGTCTTGTAGTGTTAGTTACACTGTTTCCGTGCTTTCCCACATCATCTTTCATTTTCAGGAGCTTCCAAATCATGACATGTGCTGCTTATAGCTTGTATATAGTCGTTTCATTTCTATTTCTGTAATGAAAGAGTTTCTTCAGTAGCAGTGGAAGTCTTGTTCTTAGATATGTCTTCAGCAGAGCGGCGTGCTGAGTGTCACTGTGGAGAATGAAAACAGGACAATCCTTTTGTTAAGTAAACTGGTAAACCAGTCATTCTGAACCCATGCTGTGTTCCAAAATGTTGTCCAAACCCACATAATTAATTAGGCTGATTTTTGGACAAGTATGTCTAAAATGATAAGATGCACCATGTGACAACATGTGGTGTTGTTGCCGTGGCTGATCTGCACTCATTACCTTAAATGAAAATAACATGTTGATGTCAGAGTTGCTGACTTCTAAAATATAGAATATATTGGAGTCTGGTGGTTCAAAGGGTTAAATGTCATTTTTGCATGGATATAAATTTTCTTTTTAATGAATGTGAGCGATAAAGAAGTCTCTGTGTCATTTCATCTGTAGTTCTGTGTGTGTCCATTGCATCGAAATTCTACCACATTAAACTGTTGCTGGGGTGTGTTGACCAGGCATTCACTGCTCCAGTGTATCACTGATTTGGTGTTTGTTATGCTCATATTCCATATATTGGGGCACCTGCTCTGTGCTGTGCAGAAGTATCAGACCTCAGTGCAGTAAGAGTCTGTTGCCTGCAGCTTTTTACTGAGGCAGCACCCTGTGGCTGCTTCTTGTTTAAATCTTCCTCCCTCTTATGTTTTTCAACTAATCCTTTAAAAAGTGCAGACAGCATCCATATCTTGCTGTGTACACCATAGACTTATCTGTCAGTTACTGAACTCTGTGGAAGATAAGGATGCACTTTCAGTTTTCTTAGGCTTTGAGATGGTCTCATGTGTGAATGCGGTGGTAGTATGTCTAGAACATGGGAGCAATAGGTTGAAAAGCAGCAGAAGGCATTTATTTCATTTGTGAAATTAGTGCTGCCTGGTGAAATATGTGTGTTTGTTTTAGCTCACATGCTTGGTTGAAGTTGTGTTGGGGGAGGGAGCTGTGAATTGTAAAGAAGGCTTTATCCTACATAGATCACCAGCTAGACTGCAGTAATGCAGGCTGATGTGACTGTTCCAAGGCAACACAATGCTCACACTTCACTTCACACATATGATTCACCTCACACACACATCAAATATATTAACAACAAGATGTGCAGAACATGGTGGGTGATTTCTTAATAACTTCACAGTAAAGTATCAGGGAGGAAAGATAAAGTTTAGTATTCACAACATCTGACATGTTTCTAACCTTACAGATCCTGTCTCCACCTGGTATTAACATGTTATGTAGTGAGTAATGGATGGATGAGTGTCAGCTGTAATAATGTCTGCTTTTCTCTACTCTTACTCCACCTCGGCATGTCTCTGTCAGTTGGTCTTTACAGTCTGAGACTTGAACTGCCATCAAAAATAAATAGCACACACATGCAAATGAAAAATACAAATTTGTTAAGTTCTGATGCAAATGAAACTTTTAAATATATTCTATTTCCTGCTAACAAACCATAATGAAGAAAACATTGAGGAAGCAGCTTTACCTCATTTTTTAACTAATTTGAGTAACTTTCCACTTAATAAGCCAAAATTAAACTAGTCAGTATTGTGTGGTTAAGGTATTATTGGTAGCTGGTGTATGCACCTAACCAGTGTGTGTTTGTGAGGAAAAAAACTACTCCCAGTCTGTCACTACAGTCACCAGTGGACTGTGTTCCCACTATACCAGCGTGACACATCTATGACAATTGAAACTTATAAACTTACATTACAAAAACATGAACAATGCGTACCATGCCATGAGGACATTACAAACATACACCAGCACTACACAATGTGAAAAAAAGTTTTAAGCTATTCTCAATTAGTTCCAGCCTTAAGGACATTTATTTTCATAACATGTGATTGCAGTAATCCATTTCTATCTACAGCTGCATGGAGGTCAAAGATAGAAGAATAGTCACTAAGATATGTACTGAACAGTAGAAAATAAACATGACCTCAAACATATCATTGGCATTCTTAGCTAACATTTCTATATTATCTGACATGCTGATTAAAAAAGCTACAGTGTCTAAAGCGTGAGCCTGAAGTAGCTAGACAGCAGCTAGATGCTGGCTCCAACTGACCCCTATTAATAAAGTGTGAACTTCTCTTTATTCAGTGTGTCATTCTGCTCTTAATCTCTAAATTCAGACCTTCTAATAAGTGTGCTGGGGGTCAGTTTGGAAAACATTGCTCCATTAATAAGATTTGAAGACAGCTGGCGTCTGTTGTATGGGTGTTGAGTTCACCTACTGCTCTACCTGGTTGTGTTTCTACTGAACTGGACTGTTGCATATTTCAGTAAGTTAAATGTTAGTTAATTATGGTATCTGTAGGGTTTTTGAGGTTGATGCTAATACCAATATTATGGAGAAAAAAACATCCAATATCGATATACTGGCAAGAATTTTTTTTTTACATGACAAGTCAAAATTAAGAGGTTACATATGCACAATGTTACGCCCTAAACAATTTAGTGCTTTAGTAATTTAACAGCTGGTTGTTTAGTTATGAATGATGATAACATAATGACAAAGCATGTGAGAGAAATGTTACAAACCATCAAAAAAGACTAATGTCCATATTTCAGCTCTGAAACAAGTTTAACTAGTTCATTACTGAGGCCCTGACATTTCTCAGTAAATATCATTCTCTACATCATTTCAAGTTTGTTTTTAATTTCTTTAAATAACTAAACGCCAAATGAACGGCACACATCAGGCCAGTGGTTTTCAACCTTTTTTTCAGTGATGTACCCCAGTGAAATATTTCGGTTGAAAATATAAAAAATAAAAAAAACCTTGTGCAAAAAGGAACCACTGAATTAGACTATGGTGGGCCGCCACACTCTATAGAATGAATGTGAAATGCTGAAGTCTATAATCACACTTCCATGACCAACATTCAACACACGGTTTTAACACCTGACTCCTTATTTTTCAGCTCAAGTCTTATGTGAAAAGAGTGGGTTAACTCCATTTCCTCCCAGCAGGCTGAGTGTGTGTTTTGAAATGGAGGAAGAAACAAAGACAGCATGGCACAGCCTGCATCACTGTCACACCATTCCTAACAGCTACTCCTGCTCGAGATAGTTCAGCTGTTGCTCCACAACACAGGCACGTGTTGCAGCTTTATTCATTCATTTATTTGATCTTCTGCACTAAAATAAAATTCACTCCATTATTCGTCAGCTAAATGTGGATTTCTTACATTAGCACCAGTTCTCTTGTTTGTTTCTATCAGATGAGTGTTTAAAGTAAAGCATGTAAATAGAGCAGAGGATGTAGTGTGTCTTTAAAACAGTGAGCAGAATATCTCAGTGAGTATATAACAGGTGCACATCAGTGTAGTAGACTAATGGAGAACAGCATGTGGAGAGACAGACAGACAGACAGAGAGAGAGAGAAGGAAATGAAGAAGGCAGTGAGAGGGTTAGTGATCCAGTGAAAAGTGAATGAGTCTTCAGCTCTTCATCGGTCAGCTACAAAGGAACATCTGTTGGAGTGGCTTCCCTCTGTGCTCTAAGCTGATTGGTGGACAGCGTGCTGTCATTCACCTGCAACAGCCAGTCATAGGCTGGCAGCATGAACTGTTACTACCCAGCTCTCCCTCTCTCTCCTCAGGTTGAAGCTTTTGTCCCATTTTCTTACCATAGTAAAACCGCTCATTTAAATGTTGATAGCACACAAAATGTGACTCAGTTTTAAAGATTTAGTGCTTTACTTTTCATTATGGAGCTGTTACATTAAATGAGATCTTTGTGCTCTACGACAATGTTCTTTTTCTTTTCTATCCTGCCTGAGAGACAACACAGCAGCCAGTAGAGGAATGAGTTGGAAGACAATGACAACAGTAGTGTTATTAGAGACCATAGAGGTAGTAACAATCCATGGTAGCTATACACCAGGGTTATTATAGTCATCTAAAACTACAACCAGTAGCAGTGAAAAATCATTCAGTTCAGTGAAATAATAAAAATGACTAAAAACTAAATAAAAACTACAGTGAATAATGTCAAACTAAATGGAACTGCAGAAAAAAAATCAGCTTTGTTTTTGTTGTTTATTTCCTTCTTTTTTACTGTCCTGTTCAGTTTGACTTCTTCTAATGCCTGGAAAACTAAAACTAAATACAAACTAAACTAAACCTATTTAACCACTTGTTAAACTAATTAAAACTAAACTGAAAAAAAATCTGGAATAAAAATTAAAACTAATGAGAATTTAAAAATGATAACCATGCTGTAGCCCTGACAAAAATGGACTACTAGTCCTAATATTGTTGCTGAAATGTCATCTTCAGCCATCCTGGTCGCATACAATACTGTGAAAAGTCACGAGCCACCACTACCACACAAAAATACAGGAAATATGTACACAGAATTAACATTAATTGTAAAATATTATTACAAAGTAAGTGTAAGTGGAGGTCATACTCAATGCTTTACACTTTAGGAGCTGTTTTTCTATATTTAAATACTGCATACACATTTCCTGCATTTCTGCTTGTATTCTAAT
>JANJYP010197761.1:0-10025 GCA_024605115.1 Rastrelliger brachysoma
TGCCAATTTGTCTTCAAACCGTGAAATCCGACAACAGCACAGTAAAGTTGTTCTTCACAGTTGATCTTTTTATAGTTGCTTTAACCTCTGCTATGAGCTACTGTACAGGCTTAGACTGGACTGGGGAATGTACAGAATGTGGCCTGAGCTGTCAGATTAAAGACAGTAGACTCTGGCAAGTCCAGCCTGATGACTAATGTATGTAAAATAAACAGAGGTGTCACAGGATGGCAAAGCTTTTCAATTATAATTAGCTTAATCTCTCATAGGTAATGAAATCCTGAAAACCTATTATATGGGAAATCAGAGACAAACCATTAAGACTAATACGTTTAAATGACATCTTATTTCCATAGGATTGAGAATTATTAGAGCTGAAGTTGAAGATGACAGAAATTACTTTATCATGAAGCAGCATAGAAATTGATATTAGGGGGGTATTTATATATAAAATAGGGTATAATATTATATATGAAAATGTGTGAAGTATCTCCTTAATCATGCATCATAGTGCCTAATCACTGAAGTGGCTGAATATGAGAGAAAATTACAAACAGACTACTTAACCAAACCCAAGACTGCATTACTGTTCTTGAATAATGCAATGTAATACATGACAAGGTTAAGAGAGTCATCAACAACCTCATATCATACCGCAGTGCGTTACACTTCTCTGTGACAGAAGATCACAGAACACAACATCTGTTTAACTTTTAATACAGACCATAAGTCTACAGTAACTGCTTTTCAGTCTGAACAGGTACGGCTAATTCCAATTCCACACTACAGTGCCTATGCTAATGTGGTGGGCCAGAACAACAAGGCGGCAATTATCTCTGAGACTAAGTGAACATTGATTGGGCACAACATCTGCTTTTTGATGAGCATTTTGCTCGAGGGATCAGAGTCGCCCATGTGAGGGAAAAAAAAAAGAAGAAGAAAGTGCAGAAGAAAACTTTGAATGTGCTCACCTGAAATGTTCGGAGCCATTCTTGGAGACCCGTAGGTGGCTGAATTGAGGTGATACGCCGTCTCTGTTGCCCCTGACCGTTGGCTGTTCTAATGTGACCGAATGTGGTGGGTGTGGCCGGACACGGGACGATTCCTGTCGGGCTGCAATTTACAGGAAAACACACAAGAGCATCTTAGAAATCAATATGATAAGAGGCCTTTGCAGGAAGAACTGTGGCCATTAAAGGGAGAATGTGAACGCACTACTTGAAGCATCAGACAATAACAGAAACATTACTGATACAATATTAATGGGAACAATAATAAGCTCATTACGAGGGCTTTTATCCAGACAAAGGTCCATTTTGCTCTAACTTTTATAGTTGTTTCCACTTCCAATTACAGTGACAACAGATATAAAAACAGATGACCTGCATATGGTTAGTTTAATATTTAATGCTACACGTTCAACGAATACATTTTTCTGATTACTAATTCGATTTAACAATAAGAACTAAAAAGAACTTTATTCTGCTTGGCTAACTCAAATAAAAACTGCTTTCATTTTACGTCAGCTCCTCGGTGTCCTTAATTTACATCCATTAATTTTTATTATGAATAGCCAATTATCAAATAAACTGATGTGATGATGCAATGAAGCTTAATATTACTTAAAAAAATAGATAATTTATTTATTTTCCTCAGGTAAAACAAACAGTTTGGCAATCTAAACACAGAAGAATGAGAAAAATATTAGTACATAAATAAAGTATAAGCTTTAAACTACACCATCATTGCTTCAGAAAAAATATTATTTTAGAGTTTTTAAAAATTTGGCTGAAATAATGAGTACATTATAATGCAATACAATAAAAAAAAACACACCCGAAAAAACAAAAACAAATAAAAAAAAAAACTACAAACAGTAAATATATGCTTGGAAGCACTCCATTGGTATATTTCTAACTCAGAGACTTCAAAGTATGCGGGCTAGACTCTGTTGTTGTTGTAAGATCCTGGGTGTGAAAAGCATCACAGGACTTCAAAGAGCACCCATGTGCCCTCGTAATGTAAGGGCAGCGGGAGAAACCATCCAGTAGGCAACTTCATTACTTCAGGATTCTGCTTGCTGACAGCAAAATGGGAAGCTTGGGGTCTATTTCATTATTGATTCATTTTTAATGGGAGAGGAAGCTGAGATGGGACCAGATACATGGCAACATTTATAGTTAAGTGTCTGTGTTCAGTCTGAATTTTAATGTGGCTACATGTGAACATGTGCATTAAATATTCAGGCAGAGAGAGAAACATCTGGGACTGCTGGCTGGATGCTAGAGATACAATGTAATGTGAAGCATCTTTCTCTTTGAAGTCACATGATAGAGCATCTTTCATACTTATTTCTTTTAACAGTATTTTCATTTAATATGTGTACAGCACTGAAATAAGGAGATACAGCACATCACATTCAAATATGTTTTCTACTGAAACCCTTTAGTGGGTGAAACAAAATCATAGTAGACAGTGGAGTTCAAGGATATTTGGAGGTATTTTATAGGTGAAATGTAGGTTACTGTACCTGGGATACTCTGTGCCTTTGCAGGGCTTTTTGCCTGAAGGGAAAGATCGGACCTCAGGGCCATGGTCCAACTTTCTCTTCATCTAAAGAGAGAGAGACAAAAGAGAAACATTCCAGACCTTAATAACAAAAAATACAAAATGGGACTGAGTTTAAACTCATAGCAGAAAACTATGCCATTTCTTCCTTAATAGTACAAAATGAACGATTTGGATATGTATGTTATGTCTTTTCTTTTTTTCCTTTTGTTTTTGATAACCTTTTGGAAGAACAGTACAAGTCACTTTACTTTTTTAGTAAGGAGCTATCTCTTAAAAAGCAAGTTTAAAGAAAGGACATGGGTCACTGATTTTTTTTTTCTTTGGAAGAGCAGAAAATTGCTTTTGCACGTTACAGACTGTTAACATTATGTCTGAAATCCAGCATATTAAACTACAGACACCATGGTTTTGCAACAGATTTATGCAGATGGAAAATTAATCTTTAATGCGGAGGCTAGAGATTCAATTTATTAACATCTTCCATAACAAAGCAGAAAGGTATGACCTACGTGTAGATGAAGCTGCTCATCATTGTGATAGCAAGAAGTAAAAAAAGAGTAATGTGCTTGATTTTCATTGTGCCGTGCTGGAGGCACATAAGCAAGAGGACACCCCATAATATCCAGGGGCGATGATGCATTCACACCATCCAAATCTCCAAGAGCACAGCACGTTCTCGCACACACACAAAGATGAAGACACACACACACACACACACACAGAAAGACAGACAGACAGACAGAATAACCACAAAAGTAGAGAAACTTGTTCAGGGAGGGCGCAGAGTGCATTCTTTGGCATTGAGGATTGATTCATACTCGAGACTTGAGAGAGAAAAACAGAGCAAGTCAGTTCTTTATCATTCTCTTTCACCTGCGTGTGCACACAACATCCAATCCCCGCTTACACCTACTCCACTGCGCAAACAAAGGAGTCTGTGTGAAAGCCTGGGCAAGCCAATTTTCCTCATCCCATGCCTGCCGCTCTCTCTGGCACGGCTGCTTGCCACACATGCAAGTGATCACAATCTCATCGCTGGTCCCTCATGAATAAACAAGCTAACAGAATAACTGCACATTGATTTGTATGCGTCTGGCCAAAATAATATATACAATGTGACAGTGTGGCCTTGTTGCTTGATTAATTAAAAATATACTTCATGTTTAAGTGAAAGCTAGATTTTATGATGGCCTTTCAGTTTCAGCCTGAAGTGAAGCCACTGAGGCAGAGTCAGACGAGAAAGATCTCAAATCTGATTTCTGATGTTCACTTTCAACCACCAGAAGTCCCCAACAAGAGCACATTTCGACAAAAGAAATGTCCTTGTTTGTGTGAATAATTTACTGTTTCTCTGCAAAATGTAGCATGTTTTCTTGGGACGCAGTTCCTCTACAGCGCTTGTGTCACAACTATCCACATTTCTGAACTTTATTTGGAATCAAAGGCATTTGGCAACAGTTTGTCTACAGTTACAGTCCAGCCTGTTGTGTTGCAAGACACAACCTGTCCTGGAAAATAACTGACTCCTTTCAGTCAATTGCACATACTGATAAAGGCTTGTGGAAAACTGAAACCAAACTTTTCTTCTCTTATAAAAGCAAACAATACCCCACTGATGCCTTTATATTACTGTAGTGTTGCATGCTAAAAAAGAGAAGAGCTCTGGGTATTTGACTCCATACTGTCTGGCTTTACAGTAGCATGATTACATGTCTCTCCTCTAGATGTGTGTGTGTGTTTTTTATCACTATAATTTGGTGAGTGTGTATATGTTTGTGTTTGGCTTCTCTGTATTTTCAGTCTCTGGGGCACTTTTGGGTGTTGAGAAGAAGCAATGATGAACCAAGAAAGGAATGTGAAAAGCTGTTTCATATCTAACCTCAGAAATGCTGAGTTATACGCAGGATACCAGCTTGTTCACCACAATGGTATCAATACAGTGCCTCAGTGTTTAATGTGGTCTACAGAATCAATGCATAACAGAAAACCGAAGCAGTAAGAAGCAAGTGTACATGACTAGCACACTAACATGTGCTGCAGGTTTGGTGCCCCCTGGACATTAGACTGGGATCTGAGCAATGATTTATGATCTTTTTCTGACACGTGAAGCTGCAGTGGTACTTCAGGCCTTCAGGCCTGGCAGAGAGACTCCAAAAGCCATGAAAACCTTGAATAAATTATCATGGAAATGTGAGAGAAGATAAAAGGCGCTGAGATTTATATGGATTTAATTGAAGTCCAAATGTTTTCAAAAGCTAGACGAGTAATATAGCTTGTGTTCCACTTGTCCACGTTTAACACATCTTGAAGGCTTGTTTGATTGCTGTGGAATTGAAGTGGGATGTGTGTGTGTGCGTGTGTCGGGTTGGGGGGGGGGGTGTATAAGATATTCCTGCATGTTAAGATATGGCTCCTAAACCCAACAGCCTTGTTCTTAGAACGGTGATCTCATTGCAATGGCAGTTCAGTAGCCAAGGAGAGTTTGGGTGTGTGTATGCATGCAGTGTGTGTGTGTGTGTGTGTGTGTGTGTGTGTGTGTGTGTGTGTGTGTGTGCTTTGTGTGTCTCTGAGTGCGAGAGTGAAAAGGGGGAGTGCTGGCTTTGAGTGTGTGTGTGTGCTACTCTATGTGTACATGAGGGAAAAAAAACAAAAAAACCCCTCAAAATAAATGCAAGTGTGAAAGAAAAAGAGAGGAAAAAAAAGAAAACAGCGTGTAACCAGCCTCTCCTCGTGTTTCAGCCTGGGAAAAAGGTAACCAGACAACGCAGTGTTTGTAAATCACCACTAATCAGTCCTCCCCTCCTTCCTTTGGCTTCCCCTTCCCTATCTGGCCAAAAGCACGACAGATGGATACAGAGACTTAATGATATTTTAAAGACAGCAATCACTCTTGCATAATGTGTTGCCGGGGACTACATCCTGCAGCATCAGTCGCTTGAAAAATCCTTCTCATTTTTCAAATAGTGTTTCAAGCTGACGTGAAACAGTTTCATCATGTCAATCAGCACCGCTACAAGACGCAGAAACATTTGCATCCAGAGGTGGTTATTTTCTTTTGGAAAGAATAACCAATAACAGCAAGTTTCAGAGTTGATACCACATCTGCAATGAGAAAATAAATCACTCTGCTTTGATTTTCTGCCTGTGTGGGAGAAAAGTGACATTAAAATATTCTTTGGCTTTAAGGGCCAACTTCAAAATCCTCACACGTTAAAGAAGGGGCACATTGAGTGACCTTTAAAATCTATTGATTCAAACATTGACTAAGAATGACATTTTCACTTAATGATTAAAACTAATTTAGTAAAAGCTTAAACACTACACAGACAAACCCACACAGGAATCACCAGGAGGGATTTTTCCACTCATCCCTGAGATTCACAAATGTGTAACAGATTCCCTTTCATATTTTTGTTTTTACTCTGCATCCCTAACTAAGATAGCATCATTTTATGGCCGCCATCCAGCATAATACACCCAACATCCTCAAGGATATTCTACCTCACGCAGTCTGACACAGTGACCCATTATCTGTGGTTAGAGCCGGAGGCAAGTGCACAAATGTCAGGGAATGGGCTACTCCAACAGGCAACAGCAGTCGGATCACATGCATGCATCTCCAGCAGTCACTTTGGTCAGTGAGAGATAACCACTGCTGCATAATGTAGGACCATAATAATCCTGCAAACTGGGGAGGATTTAAAGGGGGAAAGTGGCTGTTTTCTACCCCTGGAAAAGATGGATCTTTAAAAAAAAAACAAACAAAAAAAAAAACATTGAAAATGTTATGTATTCATGCATANGAAGCATCTAATAGGTTAATGTGAGAGGGAGAACCACAGCTGATGTACAGGTGCAAGGGAAGCCAACGCTGTGGCAAAAAAATGGGCTCTCAAGCCATCCAGAAGCGTTAAATCAGTAGTGTGTATAACGAGGAACACGGACATATTTTCATCCAGCATTGCAGAATTAAAAAAGTGCCAATGCCACCCCCATCCCCATCTACACATACAACCATCAGCTCTGAACCGAGGTGCTGGCATTTATTTACACAGCTTAAGTTACTATGAAGGAGAGGATGCCAAATCGTGATATTACACCATTTAACGCATCGCCAACATAACATACATAAAAGGGCCCAAGCATTTTTTTAAAGCGGCGTCTCTGGAGGTCTGCTACACTGCTGTTCATCCTCCGCAGTGGCCGCACAATCTGCCGTCAAAAAGATAATGAGGGCGACCAAGAGCGAGTCAAACATTAAAATAATGAGAGACGGGAGGTGACACTGCAGCAGAGAAAATCCTACTCACTTTGTAGAAAATCATCTTTAAAGTGCCGTAGAACCCCATCCTTGTAATCCGGTGTGTTTTCCTCTTTCCTCTTCAGTGACAATCGGTGAAGTCCAAATGTGTGCGCACGGCGGGGAGATGGCTGTGACAGTGTGAGGAGGGCAGTGGACTCTCAGGTAAATCCGACACCGTCTCTGATGTGAACATGCTCGGGCACGTCACCGGACTGGCGTGCATGCAGTATATCCCCCCGGTAAATGCATTAACAACACACACAGTGAGAGAGAGAGTGAGTGTGTGTCTATGTGTGAGAGGTGGAAAAAGCTCCGCCGTGTCACACCGACTCAAAAGGGGCTCGGTCGGATGGGTTGAACAATGCGATGCGACGATCCCGGAGGCTTGTGCGCCGCCGTACCCAGCCTCAACCGAGCAGGGAGTGAACAGATGAGGCAGAAAGAGGGTGACACTCGGCAGAAAAGGGGGAGGAGGAGTGGATAAGGAAAGGGGGGTGGTGAATAGAAGCGTCAGAGCGCAAGAGCAGTGCCCTCTTCCTCTTCACAGGCTGCACGACGGCTCCTCCAAACAGGATCAGATTACAGCCTCCCCGGTGGAGACGGGAGGAATGGTGCAGTCCAACATTCAACACTGTGCGCAGCGCATCCTCTGTGAGCTGGGTACCACCGGGGGGACGCACGCGTATATAACAGAGGAGGGAGCTCACACCGGCCGGGTGGGGGTATGCACTTGTGTTTTGGTATTAAAAAAAGGTGGACCCCCCACTTGTTGCAGAATCATAAACACCTCACTCAGTCAGCCCGCCCAGGAGCTACACTGCTCCTCTTTTTGTCTTTACATCCACATTCAGTATATGTGCGTTGTCCTTTATTTTGATTATCTGAAAAATGTCATTTCCCACCATTGCTGCACTTTATTATGGAGGGAAATCTACTTTTTAAATACTTTTCAACTGCATTTAATTCACAACTGTAGCCTAGTTCGTTTCAGAATAAGATTATTACATTAAAACATCACAACTAACACTTTAGAGTAAGCTGATGATTACTATATTTGTCCATAAAATAATGAAATAAAACAATGACAATGCCTGCCATGATTCCTCTTATAAAAAAAGTATTGTACAATCACATAAGACAAAGAAAAGCACATATGAAGCTCAAACTAAAGAGTTTTTGGCATTTCTTAAAACAGACTCACATAATCACTGAACTAGTTGAATGATGTATTGTTATAGATTCTTCTATATGCATTTAAAAGCAGTCAAATCAACATCACATGTTAATGAACGCTTATTGGATATAAGACTTACAGGGCAAGTCTGCAAAAATAGCACATTTGCACATTTTATCAATTGTATCCTATAGTGCAGTATACATTTTTTTTAAAAAATCATCCCTTGGACTTGTAATGTGGTCTTTTTATTGAATATTTCTACTCTTACTGCCATGTTGAAACATGTTTCATCACTATACACATTGAGAAACACTGCATTGGAAAACTGATCAGATGACACCAAACTGCCAACCATTATCATCTATTAGGCCACACTGTGAATAGATCCACATCTGCTGCACCTGCTTATTCGCACACAAAATGAACAGGGCAATATTTGTATTCTGGTACGGCAGGTAATGGCTGCTTCCACCTGCCCGTGTGCACTGCTGATGGCTTTGCAACTTTCATTACAGCTAGTAGAGATTACAACATCAAGCTGGCACTTTTATTTTAAAAAGTAAAACCGCATGAACATTTAGTGCTGGTGAAAGTAATGTGTTACGACTCAAACTGCATTTTCGAGTGGACATAAAAGATAAATACACTAGAAGCTTCTTGCTTTTCTAATTTGGACACACTGAGAGTGGAGTATAATAAACAGTGTGCCTGGCCAACTGTGTTACGTCACCATGCTGCAGGAGAACCAACCAAAACACATCGCATTGTTAAACTGAGCGGTTGCCCTTTATAAACAGTGACATTTGTGTGAAGTGTAAATTAAACACCGAGCATGTGTTTGCTGGCCTCAGCACATGCCCACATTATTTTTTCCGACTTGCAACAGCAGTCTGGATCGAGCCACAGTTTTAGTAAATCTTCAACATTTTGTTGCTCTTGACCTCACAAGGCATCGACATTCACTCATCAAAACAGAGACACAGTGAAGGGTCATGTGATGGGCTTTATTCCCAGGTGATGCAGCACTGAGATCTGGCAGCCTTTCAGACGTTTCTGGCTTACAACTGTAATTACTGAGTGACCAGGCAGTGGGCGAAATTTTAGGGCTCGTGCAACTGAGAAGAAAAACACTTGGCAAGAGGAGTTCTGGTGCAATCTGCCAACATTTGAAATAAATTTGTTTTGGACTAGAAATTAAAGAAATTAATGTGAACTGACACTTGCTCTCCGCAAAACCCGCCCTATATGTATATGAATAAAATAAAATCACATAAAATATTACAAATACATTATGGATGAATGTAGTAAGGCAGTGAAAACCTGTGTATTTCATGTGAGAGGACAGAGCAAGTGTTTTTAGGGACACTCTTTCAGCAAAGTAACACACAGAAAAACATTCAAATTGGTGGAGGTCGGGTCAGGGTGCGTCAGACAGAGCGGTCTGGAACTTTTGTCTGTGTGTGTTTAAGGTGGCCCTCATGAGAAAGGACTTCTCGTTTCTCTCTGCCGGCCCAACCTTTACACAGCACACAGGAATGCTTGGCATGCAAGAGGGGTTGCACTGTGGCCTTTGAATAGGCCACGGCCTCCTTTGTCGCTCTCCTTCTGCCGGTTGGTAAAGCATTAACAGCCCACCCTGTACCCCCACCCCCTCCTCCCTGATACTGACCTCCTGCTAATCAAAACCAAAATCTGGCTGGTTGCAAGTTAAGTTAGGCACGAACCAGGCGTATTTCAAAAACAAACTCATTCCTGTTTTCCCATTATGAAAAACAAAAAACTAACAAAAAAAACCCCTTTCAGGTAATAGCGCTCCATCAGAAATTGCCTCCTTTTGCTGCAATATTCCAACAGCGGAGGATGTATAAAAATACACTCATTACATAGCAGTGCAGCGGATAGCTTGTGGGGAAATGCAAATGCCGTCTCATTTGACTGTGCACAAATAATAGACATCATCAGTGCCAAGGTTTC